>JAQFVV010006272.1:457500-770085 GCA_028023455.1 Epiperipatus broadwayi
GCACGGTGATCTTTTAATAAGTTGGTTAAAGTGATCTCAAATAATAATATGGGAATAAATTTTTATTAAGCAAAATACATCTTTTTTAGATGTAATTCTAATACTTAAATATAATTCTATAGAGTGAGTCTTATATTCATTTCAATGTTCATTTACTCATAACAAATTTTTAAAATAATTTATTATATTCTTACAATTATTTAGATTTCTGATAATAAGTCAATGATATACAAAATGACTATAAAAAAAATTTTAATAATAAAAACAAATATTTATTTCATAAAAAAACAAATCACAAATATATTGTCTTTTAGATCTGTGCCAAGTCAAGAGCTTTCATAAACATTATTTTTTTCAAAAATATCCATCAGAAGGTTAAAATTACAAATGAATTTATGAAACATAATAAATTTGGTTAAACAAAAATAATCTGTTTGGTCAAAAGGAACTTTCTGTTATAATTTAGATTTAATAAGTTCTTACATATTAAATCATTTATACAATGTTAATATCTTTTTTAAGAATAGTATCCCTTTTAATGAATATTTAACACTACTTAAAATACAAGCTTACTAGGTCAGTGATGAAGGAGTGATAAGAGATATGTGTATTATCAATTTTCTGATTAAGATACAATTTAAAATTTTGAAGTTAACTATTTATCACATTTATGTCCTGATTCAGTGAAGCTTAAATATAGAACCTATATATCAACAATATATAATCCACATCTAAATAAACTAAGAATTCTAAGAGATAATTGTGGCCTTTTTCAATACGTTGATAAAAACAAATATAATTGTCAGGGAAAGTCATGGTGAAATATTACACATGCTTTACAAAATACATTTTCAACAACATACTAAATCCATATTGAGATAACAGAATAAATGCAAAATAAAAGTATGGTGGCATGCCTCAAAAATAAGTACACTTTTGACAGCAATAAGGAAAATAATCTAGGACTTTGTCACTAGCCATGAAATGATGAGAATATACATCAGAAACAATAATACTAAATAGAATTGCCTTAAACTAGGGAGATCCTAAGCCAGAATCTCAAAATGTGTTCACTAGCATAACAACAAATATAAGAGAGAGACTACTGTCACTATCACTTTTAAAATAATGTAGCAAAAACAATAAGAGAGAACACATGCTACAATTATTAACAATACTGGCAACAATAAGCATTTATACATAAAAGAGAGAGAGATTAAAGCCACAATTTCTAAGCAAAAATGTATAACTAACAGATATGAAAGACCATCAATAATATTTAATATTTAACCTAGCTTAATTAAAATTAGACAATAAATGCAATAATAAAATTAATAACAGAAATATATAACTAGTTATGCTGCATTCAGCATGATAATATATCTTTTATAAGTAAATAATTCATATGAAAAATAAAACACTATTTCAAAATATACAAATATCATACACATATTCTGAGAACTTTAACTAAAAATTATTACTAAAATACCATATAAAATTATATCAAATGATATGCATTTAATATAATGATCTTATAAGCAAAAATTGAAAACTAATAAAATGTTAATCCTTTACCACTTCAAAATAAAATAAAGTTCTTCTGTTCTTTTATCATTTAACTGTTAAATAGGTATAGGATCTGTGCATTAAGCAACAAAGTTCCAGCACACAACTATAACAATTAAAATATAAAAGTACTTCATGGTTATCCTTAAGCAATATTCAATAAATTATGCTAGCAAATTGTAAATATGGCCATTCATTGGACAGGTTTCCACAGAATAGATTGCAAACATTTATTAAATTGCAATACATTTTCATCTTTAAGCAATTAAAATTTTAAACCTTCAAAGTAGTTATTAATAAATACTACATAGTATTTTGAAGAAAAAATACTTCTTTCTTTTCAAATATCAAATTTTAAAATTATAGCAGTTTCCATAAGAATGATGAGAAATAATAACTACATGTAGGTGTTTTGTAATTTAATATAGGAAAAGTTCATTAAATTCATTTTAAAGTATAATATTACTTTTAGAAATATTTGTTTCCATTTATAAAGTAGGTACTTTCTTCCAATATTTCATAATAATCAAATAGTTTATATGTTAATTGTTTTACTTCTCTGGACCCAAGAAATAGATTTCTTGCCTCTAGTAGAAGTAGTCATAATAATTAAATAAAAATTTCAGCTGTTACAAAGTAGCAAATAATGCTTTTACTAAAATAACAGCATCATTAATTAACAATTTAAACAAAGCACTACTATTAAGTTTAATGTTTTCTTGATATGTAAAAATGATTCAATAGATGAAAATAAAAAATTTAAATAAAATTGCATTGGTTAATTAAACTGAAGTTTTAAAAACACAAATGCAATGAATAAAATTGATTACAGGAGAGGATGAAAATAGTGTTGAAATAAAGTGTATGTATTTTATAGTTTGAGTCAGGTGATTAGTTTAAAACATTGATTATTGGCATTTAAATTTATGCCCCCTTTTCTTTATTGATTCAAATCCATATTTTTCTGAAACCAAGAAAGATTGCTAACCAAAAAAATTAAATTAATATTTAGCTTTTAAAATGAATTAATTTCCCTGTCTAGACAATAAAATTAAAAATATTTCTTATTATGATAATTATTTACAAATTTGAACATTAGAATGAAATAAAATATTATATAACTGAAATTTACATTATACTTAAAATAAAATAAATATTATCTATAATATTTAACACATTTAATTTACAATTCCTTTTAACCTATAACAACTTGCTAAGAAAATATTTTAAATTGTCTCTTAAAATTAGATATTTAATAAGTAATTTAAACTAAATACATGTTTATTACATTTATCCATTTATCCAAACATTCACTTATCTACTATTTTAAATCCTATCTTTAATTATTAGCTTTATTATAACTTTTTGTAAATAAATAACTCTAAATATTTAATTATAATATTCTGTGCTAAAATTAAGATTATATTAATGCATTATAAATTCAATTTAATTATTTGTAAACCTAAATATAGGGTTTGAAGTTGTTTTTTCAAGCTTAAGATTAATATTAGCTTTGTAAAACATTCTAGTGGTTAAATTTTGCTATAAATCAACATTAATTTATAAAATACATTACTTACTACTTTAAGCTATTAACTATTAAATATTTAAATACTTTGGCATGATAAGCACTATTTAAGACTAAAAATATTATAAGTCAAACTTTTAAACTTATTTTACAGCTGTAAAATTTACAAATATATTGATATAGTAACTTTTATGTGCAGAATCATAGTGTTATAAGGTACTAATAAAAATCTATTTATTATAAAATTAAACTATATAATTTTTTTGACATTTTGGGTATAAGACATACCTTGGCCTTTAACTTCAGGGAAAAGCTATATATCATAATATATATATATATATATATATATATATATATATATGCATTTTAGTTTATATATATATATATATATATATATATATATAAACTAAAATGCATGTGATAACAATGAAATAAAATTAGAGCCAGTTCCTATATATCAAGGTTTTGGAAGTATACATGAAGCTTCAAGACCTTAAGTTATAATTTTTTTATGCCAATAGACATAAAAAAATATATATAATATTAAAATAATTATAAAACCAAAAACAAATTAAGGTAATAATATATAAATCTGATACTATGAGTATGTAAAATTATTTCTTCTACTGAAAAAGCAAACTCACTCATAATTCTAATAACTAAATTAAAAAATATATAGAAATAAATTATAGATGAAATAATATAAAAAACATTAATTTGCATTACATAAAATATCATGTAATTCCAGTCTTTTTAAACTTTTCTCGAAAAAATGCAATTCAATATAAATAATATATACAACATGTATAATGAGAAAAGCTTGTCTAATATTTTACAAAAACATATTAAATATATCAATATAATATGGTGAGCATACTTTTGACTAACTGGTAGTAATATTCATAGCTATCATTATCCAAAAAGTTTGTGAGGCTTCTAGAAAAATCCCAAAAATGATGATTTAAATAAAATTTGATTATAAGATATATTTAAATGAGCCATAATACATGTATAATTTATATTGAATTAAATAAAATATCAACAAACAATTCTGAGACTAAAATATTTTTATCATTTTATTGGCTATAATCAAATAAATGCTTTATTTAAAAAAGCTGTAATCTAGTAACTATAATGATTTAATTTTATGATTTTTTATAAGTCAGAATTATAAATTTGAGTTCATAAGAATTTCTATAATAATAAAAAATAAATTGAGCTCAATATTTTTGTCTTAATGAGAATTAACCATTGCTATCCAGAGGCAAACTTCATTTTTCAAGACAATGGCATGCTCATACTATTGCATAGTATTTGAAACTTAGTTTCTACAATGTTGAATAGAAGACATACATTTGAAGTTTTTATAATGAATACTTTTTATAAATGAAATTTGAATATAATGATAATCATATATGTGCTCTATTGACATTAAATTGTTATTGTTTTTTATTATATGGTTCAGATGTCATGAAAATATAATTAATTTAAATGTAAAGTTGTAATTATTTATTAAATATATATGAAGTATGTAAATATTTTTAGAGAAAGGCTTTAATCTCTATCATATGTGCCTTGAATGTTTTATAATAGTCAAATAATATTTTTTTTACTATAGAGGGTTGTTTTTATCTTTATAAAGTCACTATTATATGTCAAGATTTGAGAAGTCCCTCTATAATCAAAAGAAGACATCATTTGAATATTATAAATATTCAAGGCACATATAATAAAGGCTAAAAATTTTCTCTAAAAGAAATTAACTTAAATATTGAAGTAGTGATACCAGGCATATTACCAGTATATGCTACATGATATAGTGTAAAAATTCTTTAAAATCTAAATGTTTTGTCTCAAAATAATTGTACAGCTTTCATTGAGTATATTCAAGACAAAATAATTCATAGAATTCATTTAAAACTTATATATATATATATATATATATATATATATAAGTTTTAAATATTTTGAATAGTAGTTTTATATATATATATATATATATATATATATATATACTTAAAACTACTATTCAAAAATAAAAGATGAAATTAAATTATTCCCTGTGCTAATCCTTAATTTAAAAAAAAATAGATATACTAATCTTTAATTTGGATTTATAATTTATGTCTGGGACAGGAAAATATAATAATCTCTAGTTCAATAAATGATTAATAGTAATCATTAATGTGTTTTTTCTAAGACTGATGATATCAAAATTTTAAGTGCAGAAAGTTTGACTGTTGTAAATAAAATTGTAGCTACAATGCTTAACTTATCTATAAAAAAGCAATAGACATCAAGAACTGTTAATATAAATAATTGGCTGCCCTCTAGCATAATTCACTCTATTTTGTTCAAGAAGAAAATAGTTGCTTCTTACTACTTATTCATGATTTTATATAGAAAGTTTTATTGGAGCAAAACAATTTTTTATAAGCTGTGCTTGAAGTTCATCTCGTTTGTCTACATATTAAATAATTTTGAAGTTATCGAGACAGCAATTCAGTGGTATAACAAGTCTTTTTCAAGATTAATTAATCATTTATCAAATTGTTTATATAACAGAATTACTTTAATTTAAATGATTTTTACATATACAAAAATTAATAGATTTAATAAGTACAAAATGCATAAAAAGTATCTCATACTTAAAATTAAATCAATTTTATAATGAAACAAATTAATCATTTAGCTTGATTTAAAAAAATATTTATAAAATGCATTTACATCTTGACTATATTATCTTATATAGCAGGGGTGTCCAAAAAAATCGATCATGATCGACCGGTCGATTGCGATCGACCGGTCGATTGCGAAGCCAATTTTGGTCAATTGCAAGGTCAATCTGCCAAGAACTGGCTGACAAGGACCGTCCAAAATTAAGTCAAGATTTTCAAGTTTTTTGTTATTTTTGTTCTAAATTTTTTTTAAATTCTAGATAAGTGAAGTCCAATAAATCATATCATTATTGAAAATAATATTTTTAATCTTGACTTAATGTGTTTTTGTAACCGAATGCAACGTGTGAATGTAATGCGCAAATGCAACAGCATGCATGCAGTTATTGACTCAAAAAACACAACTATTTAGCTTGAATATTTGGTAATGTCATACGATAGCTTCTTTTCTTTAGTACTGAAACAGTATGATTTATCTATCTTCTAGTTTCAGACTACTATGTTTCATAGTAGTATAATTTTCTCTAATTCAAATCCATCCAAGTCCATGTATATTTTAAATTAATACTAAAATATTGTATAAAAGTTCTGTTAATGAGTATGTGCATATATTCATATTGCACATTAATTAGCTAATAATATCTGTATGCGTATAACTATAATACGCAGTTCTAATTTAAAATAATAATAAATTAAAGTAAGTTGTGTAGACATTATTGTATGTGTAGAAGCACACCTATGTATATATGTGAAGGAAACTGTAATATGATAGATTTTGTGAACATTACAACTTTTCTAAATTATCTAGTTTAAGTTATTATAAATTTAGTTTATAAATTTGCTTGCATTGCATATAAAATTCTAAATTCAGGTGTGATAGTGTTACACATATAAGAGAATGTTTACACTTCGCAGAACTTAAATCTCTTTTTTTTAAAAAGATTTATTTCTTGGAAATCATTCTGACTCACACCTGGAAACCAAGAGCTGAAATTTAAAAAAAAAAAAAAAATTAAAAATAAATGTAAGACAAAGGCAAAATCACTGGACCAGCAGCACTATTTATCAATTACTCAGCTGAAGTTTTTGTCTTTACTAAGATTTAATAAAGTAGTGTTAAAAACTAAAATATAAGACTTAAAGATGTCAACAAGTTATGACTTATGCAGGGGAAGAGAAAAATTTGATATAAAAACTCCCAGTTTTCATTACTAAATGTTCATTCTCTAATATTCAGAACGTAGAAGTGCCCCCGTATGAACAATATTATTATTATTAATCAATATTATCTATCGACGGTGACCACGTGGAATTTTTCTTCTGTTTAAAATGTAAGTAACTTTTCTTATGCTTTAATTTAAATTGTGGCTTTTCTTATCTATCTATTTACTTGATTAATGAGCCTTCTTGGCAACAGACGTTTAAGCTGAAGTCGTTAATGGAGTTAATGATCGCAGTTCATGAGTTTTTAATTTTCTTGCAAAATATTTAATTCAATATTTATTATTTACTTTGAATATTCAATTTTTATCTGTTAAGTTTGGGGAAATAAAATTATCATAAGTATTTCTTTTTTCATTTTAGTATACCCATGAACATGAGTAGTAAACCAAAAAAATTGGAAAAATTATCATTTCGATGAAGAATGGGAACTCGACTACTTTTTTACAATGGTGAATGATAAATGTTGTTGCTTAATATGCTTTACCTCGATAGCCATTGCTAAAAAGGGTAATCTGGAGAAACATGTTTTAGCTTTACATAACAAGTATCAAACAGATTATCCACAAAGTATCGAATTGAGAAAATGTAAAGTTAGGGATCTTAAAACTCAATTTAAAAAATCAACAAAAAGTTTTTAAAAAGCTAATGTTGAAATCACTAGCAGTAACTACTGCATCATTCAAAGTAAGCAATCTTTTAGCAAAAAAATGTAAACCATTTTCCGAGGGTGAATTTGTAAAGGAAACTTTTTTGAAAATGTCAGATTTACTTTTTAACAATTTTCATAATAAGAGTGAAATTTTTGCTGCAATTCAAGATCTGCAACTGTCTTGAAACACTGTGGTGTGACAAATTGAGAAGATGAGTGGAAATGTAAAAAGACAGTTATATAATGATATTAATAGATGTTCTTGTTTTTCCCTTCAATGTGATGAATCACCAGATATAAGTGATACAGCACAATTACTTGTTTTCATTTGTATGGTTTTTAAAGATTTTACATCTAAAAAAGAATTGTTAGGCCTGATTTCTTTGAAAGAAAGAACTAGAGGTGTAGATATATTCAAAGCCTTTAAAAACTTGCTCAATGATTTGAAAGTACCACTTTTTAAATTAGTTTCAATAACAATGGCTGGCAGCTGCAATGATAAGTCGCATAAATGGATTTATAGCCATATGTCAAAATGAAGATGAATTCTCAGCTTTTCTGAGATATCACTGCATAATTCACCAGCAAGTGTTAGCCAGCAAGAGACTAAGCACAAAAGAAGTAATGGACATAGCATTTAAAATTGTTAATTCAATTCGAGGAAGTTCCCTCAAATGATGTCTCTTCCAACTGCAGTTCGATGAAGGCCAACCTGAATTTTTATTACATACTAATGTAAGATGGTTAAGCAGAAGTAAATTTCTGCAATGATTTTATGCTTTATTGCCTGAAATAATAGATTTTCTCTATGAGCAAAATAGTAAATGTGAAAATTTAAATTATGAAACTTCGCTTAGTGACTTAGCTTTTCTAACCGATTTTACTTCAATGTTAAGTCATTTAAATGTAGAATTACAAGATAGAAATAAAACAGTAATTTCTATGATCAGCTGTGTAGATGCATATAAGACAAAATTTATTTTGCTAATAGAAGATCTGCAACAAAATAATCTGAATCATTTTCCAAATATGGCGGATCACCTACCAAAGCACAGAAATATTAATTATAATATGGACAAATATGTCATGGAAATCCAAAAAGTAATTGAAGATTTTAAGGTAAGATTCCAAGAATTTGAAAAAATTAAAAAAATTGTGGAATGTATATCTTTTCTTTTTAAAAAAGATTTAAATGTGAAATGCATTAGCCAAAAAATTTCAGACATATTTCATATGGAGTAAAAGGCATTAGAAAATGAAATTATAATTTTACAAACTGATTTAATCTTACAAACTAGAAAATTTGAAAAAGATTTTTGAAAATATATCAACTGAAAAAAATATCCCAATATCATCAAATGTAGCGAATATATTTATTCTTGTTTCAGATCTACATACCTGTGAATCGGCATTTTCATACTTAAAGTTAATGAAGACTAAACAACGTTCTGTCCTAACTTATTCCCATACTGAGGATTCTTTATTATTATCTTTGACAGGATATACACCTAATTATGATTCCTTGGTTAAAGACATGCAAACACAGTCTTCTCATTAATGTTAAGATAATAAAATAAATTCTAAATCTGTCTTTGTCAGTAGCTAATTTGATTTGATAAATATTGTTAATAATTACTCATGTTGCTTTAATTCCCACGGACATGAGTTTTTTAGCCTGTTAAATAATTATGTTATTTTTTACATAGGTAGATATATAAAAATAGTATGTATTTCACATCTTCCTCCACTTAGACTATGCCTATGATAACAAGTCGATCACAACACATTTTCAAAATAAAAAGTCAATCTTATGAACACAAAAGTTGGCCACCTCTGCTATATAGTTACTAGTATAAAAAAGAACAGGTCCCGACATAGGAATTTGACTGTCCTGTACAATAGCATATTATGCCACATCTTTCTCTAAAATACTTTTAATTATGTCTTAAAAAGTCATGATGTTAATCTAGATTTCAATATGTTTTATCATAATAAAAATTTATAAGATAATGAAAAATGATCATAAACTAAAATTTTACTGTGAAAACCAAAAGAATATATTACTATTCATTTAAATGCAAGAAATCAGTTTTTAGATATTTATGTAAAGCTTCATTTTCTTCTGAATATTGTGTCCTTTCTCTAAATTTTATTTTTGATATTCTGTACCTGATAGTTTTTTTTTATTTATTAAACATATTAGAATATTAAAATTATTTTAAAAGTTAAATCCTAATAACTATTTCAAAAAAAATATTAACAATCATTGCATAATTAAGTTTATGTACAGTGATTCTATTTCTTTAAAGTTTTTACTATTAGTGTAGCTTATATTTCCAATATTTTATTTTAAGATTGCCATTTATTTTATATTGTATTCAATAAATTTTACATTATTTACAAAAAATATACATTGTATATAAATAAAAAACATTCTTAATAATATTTAAACTTTGTATATATAGAAAAAAAGCTTTAAATTGAAATATGTAATCAGAACAATTATTTTTCTCTTGTTGGATGATTATCACATTGCTAATACAAATATTTAATGAATAAGACATCTATCTGTTGTTTGAACTCCATCACTAAATTCTGAATGAATTATTGTTATATTATCATAAAGTAATAAAATTATGTTCTAAAATTTGAAATTGTACTTACAATTATTACAAAATGGCAAAACAATAATTACCATCTGAAGGTTTGTGATGATGGTATTTTAGATGTGATAATATGTTGGACTATTTCGATCATCTAACATTAAAGGTTGAAGGTCTAGAAAATTTTAAACTTTATTTAAGCTTTTCTAGATAGAAACTTAGTAATAACACATAAGTTAGTAGATAACATTTGCTAGTAAACAATACAGTTAGTAGATTACACAATGTTTCAAGTGGTATTATTCTCCACTCTTTTTCAGATGTTGCTGACCTCACCAGTGACAATGTTACCAATGTTGCCACAAATTTTGATATTTAAGAGTCTAAAGTGCAAGTTCACCTCTTATGCTTGCTGCTCACTTGAATGTTATTACTAACAGTTGTTTGTATTTGGAAAAGTTTAAATAAAGTTTAAAATTTTCTAAACATTTAACACTTAATGTTGGATATTGGAAATAATGCAGCATATTATCATATACCATACTATCATGAAAGTATTATTTTTTAACCAATTGTAATGTTCTTTTTTACTGTTAACAAATTTTTATTGATTTGCCTTCTTAAAAACAAGTCTAAATGTAATGATGATTATCTTGGTTTTAAAGTAAATTTTTTATAAATATTTTGTAAAAAAAAAAAACCCACGATAAGTATGTAAATAAGCTATATATATATATATATTTCAAAATGAAACAGAAATGATATTCTCAAAATTTCTTTGGACCTGAGAATAATCTACCGTGTGATTGTCACCTTATTTGTATTGGTTTGTTTGTATGATACTAACATCTTCAGAAATTTTTTAATTAGTGAATTAAACATATTTTAATTCCAGTTTCTGTCCTCAAATAAATACAAACCTGGAAAATGAACATTACAGATGTGAAAGAGAAGGAGATTAAGCTGAAGATAACTGCTATACCTTCAGAAAGCAATGCAAAAATGAAGTTGGTAATGAAATCATTAATTATTACATTTATTCCTAAACAATTATCTTTTTAGATTCTTTAGCTCACATTGGTTTGATTTTAGAACCAAAAATATGTTTTTCACATATAATGTTGGTAAAATATCTTATACAAATTTATAGAACAGACATTTATGAAAAAATAGCATTCTCATTAAAAGTAATGTTACAAAATTATTTCAGACAATCTTTTACTCAGAGATCAAGACAAGGCTAAATATTGAAATCAGAAATAAATGCTAGGTAGAACATTTATCTTTAGCTTCTTTACTCCACATCACCCCTGCACACTTTCTTATTTCATCCATCCATCTCACATGTGGTCTCTTTCTGGGTCTTTTACAAACTCTTGGAATCCAGTTTAAGATTTCAGTTGTCCATCTATTATCATCTCTTCTATCAATATGTCCAGCCCAACTCCACTTCAGTCTTTCAATTTTTTCAATGAGGTCAGTAACACCTGTTTGTTCTCTTACCCATATATTGCTTTTTCAATCTCTTCTTGTTACCCCCAACATGCATATCCCCATACTTCTTTGAATGGTCTGAAGTCTATGTATTGCTCTTCTATTAAGTGTCCAAGTCTCAGATCCATAAGTAAGAACTGGTAAAATACATTTATTAAAAACTTTCCTTTTCAAACACATAGGCATATTTCCTTTTAGTATCAAGTTTATCTACCAAAAGCACGCCAACTAAGTTTAATTCTATGATTAATTTCATCCATTATGTTTCCATCTGTATTAATAATCTGACCAAGGTATTTGTAACTGTTAACTTCTAACTCATCATAATCAATCTTCATTTTCATAGTTTGAGAAAATCCATTAAACATTACTTTAGTCTTTTTAACATTTATCTTTAGACCTACTTTCCTTTCATCTGATAACTATTGCAGATCTAAAGCATTATTTTCAAAAATAACTACATCATCTGCAAAATCTAAATGACTTAAATAATCTCCATTTACTTTCACTCTTTTAGCTTCCCATTTTAATCCACAAAATACTTCTTGCAGCACTGCTGTAAAAAGTTTTGGAGATATAGAATCACCCTGTCTTACACCCTTAATCAATGTTGACTTTCCCAGTATCATTATGTAATATAATTGTTGCTGTTGCATTTTAATAAATATTCTTTAAAATATGACAATATCCTGAATCTATACCTTGATGATCCAATGCTTTAATCACTGAAGAAATGTTTATACAATAGAATGCCTTTTCATAATCTACAAATCCAAAGCTTAATGGCAACTCATATTCATTTGTCGTTTCTATAACTTCTCTCAATACCTGGATATGATCTACTGTACTAAAACCACTTTTAAATCCAACTTGTTCTCTTGGTTGGTGGAAATCCAATATTCTCAATGCGAGTTGTAATTATTTTGGTAAAAATTTTGTATAAAACTGATAAAAGGCTGATGGGTCTGTAATTTCTAATAGCTTCTTTATCACCTTTTTTAAATATTAATATTAATACTGCATTATTCCAATCATCTGGTACATCTTTATCATTTAGACATTTTTTATATAACTTTGCTAAAAAAAAAATTCTATTTCTTCACCTACTTCTTTTAATATATCAATTATAATTCCATCATTATCTAAAGCCTCTCCTTTCTTCATACATTTAATTGCATGTCTCAATTCTTTATTTAAAATTCTGGGCAATTTGGAAGATGTAATGAATATAGGAGGTACTTGTTCTTTATTACAATATAATTCTTGATAAAGATATTCTACCCATTTCATGATGTCATCTCTCTTTTTAGTAATATTTCCATCTTTTTTTCTTATTGCAGATATAAATTTCTTATCAATACCAAAATGTTGTTTTATGCTCTTGAGTCTTTTATTTTCTTCTACAGCTTTCCTTGCTATTTCACAGTTATACTTTCTTATATCATTTTCAACCCTTTTCCGCACCATTTTACAAAATTTGAGATATTCAATCTTTTTTAATGCATTATTTTTATATATCTTCATATTTCTTTTTTTCTTCATAAATTCTCTAGTCTCAGTAGAAATTTTATTGGTCAATTGCTGCTTTTTTCTACCAGCTATCTTTGTTGCAGTTTTCAAAAGTGTGTCAGTTATTTTCATATTAATTTCATTTAAATCTGAATCATGTTCAAAATCTACTAATTCTTGAAACCCATTTGTAAGTTCTAATTTACATTCATTAGAATGTTTCTGAAGATTATGAATATCAACTGTAAATATTGTTTTCCGTAATAATTTTTGTTTCTCTAGCTTTGCATTAACATGTATATTACTAATCGATGATCACTTCCTGTGTTAAATTTATTGAGAACATTCCTATCTTGAAATATCTATTTTCTATTAGTCAAAATATAATCCAATTCTGCTGTACCTTCATTTGGATGCTTCCATGTCCATTTCCTTTTAACATTTTCCTCAAAAAAAGATTACGTAATATAAAGTTTTTCTTTTTCTGCAAACTCCACAAGTCTATGTCCTCTCTCATTTCTATTACCATAACCAAAATTACCTACAGCACTTTCATCTTTCATTTGTTTACCAATTCTAGCAATAAAGTCTCCCATAACAATTTTAAAATGTTGTTTACTCTGATCAAAAGCCTTTTGTACATCCATATAAAAATCTTCATCACTATGAGAACTTGTTGGAACATAAACCTGAATTATCTGCATTTGGTATCTGTTATTAAGTTGTATAACTAATCTTGCCACTCTGTCTGATACACCATAAATCTCAATAATGTTGTTCTTTCACTTTTTATTTATAATGAATCCTACTCCACTTCTATTTCCAATATTTGTGCCTTTATAATAAAGTACATGTCCACTTTTTAAATCAATTGTCTCTTCACCTTTTCTTCTAATTTCACAAAGTCCAATAATGTCCCATTTAATATAAGACAGTTCTTCTTTTAATTCTTGCAGTCTTCCTTCACTTGAAAGTGATCTGCAGTTGTAAGTACCTAAATAAAAAGTTGTCAACAAATGGCAGCCTGGGTCTGCAATCAGAGGATTCTTAGCACCCTCCACCTTCAGCCTCCAACTGCTACCTTGGTTGGTGACTTTACAGCCTCCTGGGAATAAGGGCCATGATTTATTTTTGTCTGTAATTATTAGAAAATATTTATCATTTACACATACATTCATTCTGCCTTATCAGGAAACTGAGAGGAAAGATCATAGTGTTTCTTGATCTTAAACTCAGAGGTAAAAAGCCAATAAACTCACCACACTGGCCAATGCATGTTGTGAGCAGCCCATCCATGTTCGTATACTATATGAATAATCACATAGTAATAACAGCTGCAACGACAAGAATGTATGGAGTGGACATTAGGAATTTGCCCTGCTCAGATCCTTTAAGGCCTCCAAGAGGAATCAGAGGTCTCCTTTCAGTTAATTGCAAACTTCTTTCTGCAGCCTTAATATCAATATATATATATGGCAATATACCATATATTTAGACTAATTTTTATTTAATATTTAACATATTAAACTGCTACCATAACTGGCTTGGTGGTCATATAAAAAGTGTGATTGCACAAGGCCCTGCATTTATCAAGGCTTCACACTTACATGATCTTCATTTTCTGTGAAAATCAAAAAATAAAATGTTTTATTAGTCATTAATAGTAACCTTTTTTTTTTTTTGCCAAAACTGTATCATTTCATCTACAATACTATCATTTTCAAAGTAAACAATTATAGAAACATTGTTGTGCAAGTGGTTTTAGATTCATACATAAATATTTTACCATGTACTTTCTGGTCACATTAATATGAGGTCATGCAGATTAAGAATGATGCTCTTTATTAGTAATTTTATCTATTGAACTAGAATTCACAAAAAAAAAATATGATGATGATAATAATGGATTCTCAATAAAACACTCAAGAAAATTATATATATACAAATACATTGTCTATACAGAACTTAATATAATTAGAAGGGATTTGAACTCAGACATTCAATTTCTCTACAGCTATCCACTCCATCTTATACAGCTAATATACTTGACCACATACAAGTGGAAAAAGATAAATGATTTTCAATACATGTATTTCATGCTGAAACAGCACTTATCAGTTGGTCCAGATCTTCCATACATATATATGATCAGTGCTCATTTTATACTAATATAGAAAATCTTCAAACTTTAATGGATAGGCTTCAATATTTTCCATCTTCCAACTCTTCAACCATCCTATCATTCAAAATCTGAGGGTGGAATGCTCAAAGTCTTTGTTGATGCCAATGTTGACTTTAAATCACTCTGGCACCTCCTGTATAGGACCTTAATATGTTAATTTAAATATACAGTAGGGATCATTTATCTTTTTCACATGTATGTAGTCATGTGGGGTGGATAGCTATAAGGAGCTTGAAAATCAGAGTTCAAATCCCTTCTAATTACATTAAATTTAGTATAGACAATGTATTTAAATATTATATATTCAGCCTGTATTTTGCCCATCTCTCTTTTGTGCATTTAAATGAACATATTAAGATTCTATATGTGAGAGGTCAGAGTGACAATGTCAACATGGCATCAACAAGGGCTTTGAGCATCAGATTTCCAATGATATGGATGCCTGAAGAGTTGGAAGATGAAGAAAACTGAAGTCTGTCCATTAAAGTTTGAAGATTTACTATCTTAATATAAACTGAGCACTAATTATATGTGTGTGTGTGAAAGAGAGATGATCTGGACCAACTGATGTATGCTGGTTTAGCATGAAATATGTATATTGGAGATATTTTTTTTTCACATGTATGATGTCGTGTGTATCGGTTGTATAAGATGGAATAAATAGTTATTAGGAATTTGAAAGTCTGACTTCAAATTCCTTCTACACTGCATTACATTTATTTTCTTTCGTTTTCTCAAATACTGATTCAATAAAATTGCACAAAGTCCTTTTTGTAATTTATAAATAGTAATAAACAAGTAATTATTTATACATTATAAATAGTAATTTGTGCAATTTTAAGGTATCAATATTTGAGTAAACAAATTAAAATGCATATAATACAATAAGTTATATTTTATTTTATTTTTTGAATGCTTTTGTATTTTTAGCGAATTCTCATTCAAAAAATATATTTTTATTTTTATTTTTATAAGCATAAAAATAAATTTAAAAAAATTAGAAATCATTCTAGACTTGATTTACATATCTGCCAATAAGATTTTTTTTTTAATATATATAAATCTTTTTAGCGTTATAAAACACACACACACACACACCCCGCCATATGAAAATATTGTACTAGGCTCTACTTTTCTTGGGCTCTCTGACTGCTACAAAAATATTATGGTGTTGCATTGCAGGAAATTCCTATTTCTAGCTATCAAAGTGCTTTAAGCTCAAATGATTAACAAAACCAATACTGGTCTTTATAACAAATTTTTGTATACCAATGATCCAGAAATTGTTTACAATGGATGATGACAAAAGAGAAAAGTGGAGAGATGCTATGAAGAAGCAAAACTTTACAAGATAGTTATGTGGTCCAACAGCTGTTTTGAAACTGATCTGAACTAATGATAGTGCTAACATGAATGTAAATGTAAATCTGAAAGAATTATTCCTAAGAGTTTGCAATCAAAATCTCTGAATCATTCTCAGAGAGATGGCAAAATTACTCAGGGAACATGTGAGTATATGATAAGAGAAAGAATAAATGCTTAAAGGCTTTCCAAGTATCAAACTTGCATTTCATTGGTGAAGTATTTTTTTTTTTAAATATACTTCAACTTGTCAGCATCATCAGTTAAAAATATTAGTTCTAATCATCTAATAGATGCTGAAATTTCTGTTCTGGAAAAAGGATTAAACTTTGCTATCACACCATAATATTTTGTTATTAGATATAATGGCTACCATTGAAAAAATCACCCAAAAATTGCCTTTAGAAGAAACAGCAGAATTACATTAAAGCATAAAAAGAATACTTGAGAGATAACAAAAATTAAAGTCAAACATATCCTGTCGGGATAAATCTATAATTATTCTTCCTGCTGACAAAGGCGATGCAACAGTTGTAATGGATACAATAGATTATGAAAACAAAATACAACATAACTCCTTGCAGCAAGTCAATACATAAAAATGGCAAAAATTTCTATACCAAGTATAGAAACAAAGTTATAAGCATTACTTAAAAAACATTGTACATACTTCAATGATTTAGAAGAAAGTAAATTAGTATCCTATCTCAATAAAAAGCATTATCTTTATGGTTTACCTAAAATCCAATCATGTTTCAGTCATGATGGAACTGAGCAAAAGAAATATATTCAGAAAATAATGATTTGCAAAAGAAAAGATCTATGTAGAACTCTCATGAAAAATGTTTACTCATCAATTGTCTTTAAGAAAACTTTAAATATACAACAATAAGGAACATCAAAAAAACAAGTATTGGTACTTTCATGAAAACCATACCATACTATGAAGAAGCCTAATATCTAAAACATGAAATGCTGAAAAGTAAAACTGCATCTATGAAATAGCATGTAAATGTGAAAGAATATATGTTGGTGAGACCAGTCAACTTATTAAAAAACAATTAAAGATCACAAACTGATGATTAAAAAAGAGTAAACAGATATGTCTAAAGTATCAGATCAATGAACATGTGTTTGATTGGGAAAATACAAAAATATTGGAAGGAGAGGAAAAAGCACAAAGAATAAAATTCAAAGAAGCAGCTCACACAACAATGGCAAATAATGGCATATATCAAGTTAAGTGTGACAATACATAATATTTGTAAGTCAGTATTTAATTGTGCTCTTAGGAAAAAGTGTAGAAATCAGGACTCTCATAGATAAGTACATTAAATTTCTTCTGATTGTTACCTTTGGCAGAATAGCTCCCACTATTATATTAAAATTCACTATTCAAAAATCTCAAAATCTAAATTTGATTCTAATACTAGTACTATCATTGAGGAATGGAGGAGAATAACATCACTTGAAACATTGTCTTATATACTAACCTGTGTTATATTATTAATAGTTGAATGAAATTGCAAAATTTAAATAAAATTTACAAATTTTTCTAAACATGTTTCATATTAGCTGATAGAAATAGTCCAACATATAATTACAACTGGTAAATAAAACATCAAAAACATTTTCCATGCACATAGAATATTAATTTATATCAAAACCATTCCATCCTAATTTAATACCATATGCTATACCCGGGAGTGATCCTCCACCACCAGCTATATCATATTTAAATGAACACTTAACTCAAAGGATAAACTTCACAACTATAGTTTATTAACTCTAAATATATATATAATAATTATGTGCACAATTTAAACATTACAAGTAGCTTTTTGCTGGTCGTTCTAATATTAAATCTTTTTGCATATAATGTTCGCATATTCTTTACAATCTCTGCACTGATCCAATCGCAATTTAAGGCAAATACTCCTAAGGTTTTTCCTGCCCGATAAATTGCAGTTTTTATTTGCAATTTATATGATCGGCATAAGTAGTCTAGATTTGCATAATTTGCCAATTAGAATATATTTGGCGAAACTGCATATGTTAATTTTCTAGAGTTTCACCTTATCTAGGTTTTTATTAACTTCTTTATTTGCAACCCTTTACAAATATTTACATCATTTATTTAGTCAGACATTGCACTATGATTAATTTTATTCTATATGTTGTTGTTTTTTCTATATTTAAAATCTGTCCAAGATAATTTGTAGCTGTTAATACTAATTCATTAAGCATGCATGCATACTTAAACTACTTTACACTTAACTGCTATAGTTGTCCGCGTAAACTTTTTTTTAACTTATAAATTAGTCACAAATTTCTGCACGCTATAAATATATTCATTCCATAGATTCTCGTAAAACTATGCTTAAAGAGATTTGAATAAATTTTGAAACTTATGATTATTCAGTGTTAACTACCTAAGCCAATTAATAGCATAACTGTGGATGGGTCGATCAATAGATATTTGCTAGCACATAAGAATCAAGATGAAAGCATTCATATGTGAAACAATTTCAAATACTGAAATAGAAAATTAATTAGTTATAGCAATATATATAAATTCATGTAAAATGTAAATTTTTATGTCTTTTTATTTTAATAAAAACTCATTACGAATATTATTTCAATATTTTAAATAAATTCTGCAAATCACTTCCTATTTGCATATTGATTAATTCGTTGTTTAAGATTTATTTTTCTTTAACATTTAAATACTTGTTATTAATCAAAACATTGTCGTAATGAAATGCATAATTAGAACTAAAAAGTCACTGCATTAATATTTTTGCTAAATATATACATAGATTATTTAAAATTATCTTAGCAGTGGAAAGTTTAACTTTTTTTTTGCCTTTTTAATCTTTTAGAAAATTACGTTTAATGAATCAACTGAAACACTAAAATATTTTTCTCTATTACTGCATAGTTTCTACTAACTTTATAGAACGATAAAATTATGAATCTGCATTCAGATAAAATGAAATCTATAAAAAAAAAAAAAACGATTTATTGAATACATTCATTATCTCTGAAATTTTCATTCTTCAATAGATTTTTTTTTTTTTTGCGTAATCCATAAATTTCATTTGGAACTTTAGACAATAGCGACCTCTGTATTTGCTCAATCTAATTAAGCAAGTTTTGTTTTCATATATAGAAATATTATTTTGAATATACAAGTGTTAAAAGACGTAAACTTTTTTTTTAGATAAAAAAAAAATTAAGAATAGCAGAACATCTTAAGTTAGTAACGGCAAGACCAAGACTTTCTTAGAATTTCTCTACACAGTTATTGAGAAAAGAAAGATTTATTGATAATTATTTGTTATCATTCGTTAATGATTGTTAGATATCTTTGCTAATGCACAGAAGAAAGTTAATAAAAATAAGTAATGCAAAAGACTTTCTGGTTTATAACATTCTCATGATGTTTAAGCATAAAATGTCATATTAAAGATTTAGCCCGTTTAGAAATAACTTTTATGAACATTATGTTGCCAAAACAAACTACATTTTCCAATGTTTATCTGAAAGTTTGTGATGGTGGTATTTTTGTTGTAATTATATACTGAACTATTTCCATCATCTAATATATTAACTGATGAATGCCATTAGAAAAATTCATACTCAAATATATTAAACTGTTTGTAATAGCAAACAGGTTAGTATATAATACATTTTGAGTAATATTATTTTCCTCTCTCCTTTAGGTGCTGCTGGTTTGATCAATAATAGTACAAGCATGGAAATCAGACCTGGACTTTTTGATTCATGAATATTGAATTTAATGTGACCTTCTAACACAAATTAGGCTATTCTATCAATACTTATCTCTAAGGGTTCTCCTGATTTCTCCACTTTTTTTAAAGGATATGATTAATTAGCAGCTTCCAAACATTTTGAATCATTATACTAGGTTGACTTATGAGGTTCTTTCCATTTTAATACAAGCAGTCTCTTTGAATTTTCTCATGTAATGATGAAAAATAATGTCATAAATCAACCTATGTGATGAGTCATAATGTTTGGGGATCCATTGTTAACCTTGCCATTAAAGGATATGAAAATTCTATTGACTGGGTCATTGACAGAATAGCTTAATTTGTTAAAGTATCATTTAAATTCAGTATTCATTGAATCTTAAGGTCTATATTTGATTTCTTTGTTAATACTGAAACTAGTCAGACTAGACCCAGAAGAAAAGAGAATGATACCGCTCAAAATTTTGTGTTATATAGTAATCTGTGTGAAAAGTTGAAATAAAATATATTTTTAAAGGCATTTAACAATGAATATTAGATGATAGAAATATCCCTACGTATAATTATTATATTTTCCAAGTCTATTTGTTTTTTATGCTTTTTTTCAAATGTTTATACCTAATATAATAATTAATTTAAATAAAATTGAAACCAACAACCAATTTTATTTAGATTTATTATTGTATTAAGTATATATCTATAATCACATTGTTGATGAATAATTTTTTATGTTAGATATTTGACCATTGTATATGCTTATACCTACTTCATTTTTTTAAATCATCAATAAACTTTTTCTATTGCTTTTCCTAATACTTTTTACAATCTTTTTCATAATAATTATCAATTTCTTTTTTTCTTTTAATAATTTCTTAAAAACTAATATATTTTTTTCATTTAGTCTTTTCAAGACTTTTACATTTTTGATAGTATTTTTCACATCAACAACTTACTTTATTCATACATTTCAAGCTAAGTCTCTTTCTAGGTCTTTTACAGTTTTGGGATGATCTACTTTGACTTCAGTTGTCTATCTATTGTCATCCCTTTTTATGATATGTTCAACCTAATTTTATTTTAGTCTCTGAGTTCTTTCAATGATCTCTCATTATTTCCAACCTACATCTCATCTTTCATAATTCATTGTGTAGTAAGAAATTTCCATATGACTTTTATTAAGTGTCCAGATATCAGATATATATGTCATCATCATCATCATTATCAACCATTATCAATCCACTGCAGGATGAAGGTCTCTCCAAGTTTAATCCATCTTCTCCGATTTTTAGCTTCTCTTCTCCACATCACCCCTACACATTTTCTTATTTCATCCATCCATCTTACATGTGGTCTCCTTCTGGGTCTTTTACAATCTCTTGGAATCCAGTTTAAAATTTCAATTGTCCATCTATTATCATCTCTTCTAGCAATATGTCCAGCCCAACTCCACTTCAATCTTTTAATTTTTTCAATGAGGTCAGTAACACCTGTTTGTTCTCTTACCCATACATTGCGTTTTCGATCTCTTCTTGTTACTCCCAACATACATCTCTCCATACTTCTTTGAGTGGTCTGAAGTCTCTGTATTGATCTTCTATTAAGTGTCCAAGTCTCAGATCCATAAGTAAGAACTGGTAAAACACATTTGTTAAAAACATTTCTTTTCAAACACATAGGCATATTTCCTTTTAATATCAAGTTATTTCTACCAAAAGCACTCCAACCAAGTTTAATTCTATGATTAATTTCCTCTATTATGTTTCCATCTGTATTAATAATCTGACCAAGGTATTTGTAACTCTTAACTTCTTCTAATTCATCATAATCAATCTTTATTTTCATATTTTGAGCAAATTGATTAAACATTACTTTAGTCTTTTTAACATTTATCTTTAGTCCTACTTTCCTACTTTCATCTGATAACTCCTGCAACATTTCCTGCAGCTCGGAAGCATTATTTGCAAAAACAACTACATCATCTGCGAAATCTAAATGACTTAAATAATCTCCATTAACTTTCACTCCTTTAGTTTCCCATTTTAATCCACAAAATACTTCTTGCAGCACTGCTGTAAAAAGTTTTGGAGATATGGAGTCACCTTGTCTTACACCTTTCTCAATGTTGACTTTCCCAGTATCATTATGTAATCTAATTGTTGCTGTTGCATTTTTATAAATATTCTTTAAAATATGACAATATCCTGGATCTATACCTTGATGATCCAATGCTTTAATCACTGAAGAAATGTTTATAGAATCAAATGCCTTTTCATAATCTACAAATCCAAAACATAATGACAACTCATATTCATTTGTCCTTTCTATAACTTCTCTCAATACTTGAATATGATCTACTGTACTAAAACCACTTTTAAATCCAGCTTGTTCTCTTGTTTGGTGAAAATCCAAGGTTCTCTGTAGACGAGTTGTAATTATCTTGGTAAAAATTTTATATAAAACTGATAAAAGGCTGATAGGTCTGTAATTTCTAATATCTTCTTTATCACCTTTTTTAAATATTAATATTATTACTGCATTCTTCCAATCATCCGGTACATCTTTATCATTTAGACATTTGGTATATAACTTTGCTAATATTTTTTCTGTTTCTTCACCTGCTTCTTTTAATATATCAATTATAATTCCATCATTACCTGGAGCCTTTCCTTTTTTCATACATTTAATTGCATTTCTCACTTCTTCATTTAAAATTCTGGGCAATTCGGAAGATGTAATAGATATAGGAGATACTTGTTCTTTATTACTATATAATTCTTGATAAAAATCTTCTACCAATTTCATAATGTCATCCCTCTTTTTAGTAATAATTCCATCTTTTTTCCTTATTGCAGATATAAATTTCCTACCAATACCAAAATGTTGTTTTACATTCTTAAGACTTTTATTTTCTTCTACAGCTTTTCTTGCTAGTTCACAGTTATACTTTCTTATATCATTTTCAACTCTTTTCCGCACCATTTTACAAAATTCGAGATATTCAATTTTTTTTAATGCATCATTCTTGTATATCTTCATATTCCTTCTTTTCTTCATAAGTTCTCTAGTCTCAGTAGAAATTTTATTAGTCAATTGCTGCTTTTTTCTACCAGCTATCTTTGTTGCAGTTTTTAAAAGTGTATCAGTTATTTTCATATTAATTTCATTCAAATCTGAATCATGTTCAAAATCTACTAATACTTGAAACCGATTTGTAAGTTCTAATTTAAATTCATTAGAATGTTTCTGAAGATTAGGAATATCAACTGTAAATATAGTTTTTCTTAATAATTTTTGTCTCTCTAGTTTTACATTAACATGTATCTTACCCCTTACTAATCGATGATCACTTCCTGTGTTAAATTTATTAAGAACATTACAATCTTGAAATATGTATTTCCTGTTAGTCAAAATATAATCCAATTCTGCTGTACCTTCATTTGGATGCTTCCATGTCCATTTCCTTCTAGTATTTTTCTCAAAAAAAGAATTCATAATATAAAGTTTTTCCTTCTCTGCAAACTCCACAAGTCTATGTCCTCTCTCATTTCTATTACCATAACCAAAATTACCTACAACACTTTCATCTTTCATTTGTTTACCAATTCTAGCATTAAAATCTCCCATAACAATTTTAAAATGTTGTTTACTCTGATCAAAAGCCTTTTGTACATCCATATAAAAATCTTCTACTACTTCATCACTGTGAGAACTTGTTGGGGCATAAACCTGAATTATCTGCATTTGATATCTGCTATTAAGTTGTATAACTAATCTTGCTACTCTGTCTGATACACCATCAATCTCCACAATATTGTTCTTCCACTTTTTATTTATAATGAATCCTACTCCACTTGTATTTCCAATATTTGTGCCTTTATAATAGAGCATATGTCCACTTTTTAAATCAATTGTCTCTTCACCTTTTCTTCTAACTTCACAAAGTCCAATAATATCCCATTTAATATAAGAGAGTTCTTCTTCTAATTCTTGCAATCTTCCTTCACTTGAAAGTGATCTGCAGTTGTAAGTACCTAAATAAAAAGTCGTCATCAAATGGCAGCCTGTGTCCGCCTCCAGGATATTCTTAGCACCCTCCGCCTTCGGCCACCAACCGCTGCCTTGGTTGGTGACTTTACAGCCTCCTGGGATTAAGGGCCATGCTTTATTTTTGTCTGTCATAATTGTATAATTGGGAAAAATCTTTATCATTTACACAAACATTCATTCTGCCTTATCAGGCACTGAGAAGAAAGACCATGGTGTTTCTTGATCTTAAACTCAGAGGTAAAAAGTCAATAAACTCACCACGCTGGCTAATGCGTGTTGGTGAGCAGCCCATCCATGTTCGTATACTATATGAATAAACATATAGTAATAACAGCTGCAACGACAAGAACGTATGGAGTGGACATTAGGAATTTGCCCTGCTCGGTTCCTTTAAGGCCTCCAAGAGGAATCAAAGGGTCTCCTTTCAGTTAATAGCAAACTCCTTTCTGCAGCCAGATCTATATGTACATATTAATAAACACTTTCATTAATTTTTTTTAAGCACATAGGACATTTTTAGATATTAAAATATTTCTTTTAAAAATTCTTTATTCAAGTTTAATTTTATGATTTACTTCATTCGTGGTATTTTCATATGTTTCAATCAAATAAAAGGCCAATATTTGATTGTGTATGGAAAGGGAACATAGACAATTTAATAAAAAATATTTGAAAACATTTTTAAATGTTTTTAACAAAAGTAATTGAAATAAATTGTAATAATAACTTTAGAAATATTGCAATTAAATTATTAAATATTCATTATATAAGTTGCTCAACATTGACAATTTTAAATCAAAAAGCGCTTGGTTTCATTGGAGTTTAAAATATAAAAGTAGTTTTACATATAAGTAAAATTGTTTGTATTTTATTTTTATTTGTTGTGTATATTTCCTTCAGTTAGTCTCTATATATTTCTTTCTATAGAATAATAATAATGAAATATATTCAAGTATAATAAATTTGTTTAAAGTATAAATGAATTCACACCGATGTTTGTTTTACTAATGATCTATTAAGCACACATTATATAGGGCAAAGGCAATTTAGATCTTATTTGCAACCTAACATAAATAGAAACGTGATGCTATTAAACAATTTGATTTGCAGATAGAAATAATATATATACAATAAAATATTTAAATCGTAGTGAAATATAAATTTATATGGAATAAAACGATGTGGACAAAAATGCTAAGGTGGGCTTTGTCAGGCTGTCCATTTTTATTAAAACTAGATAATAAATTTATTATATCAAACCTTAATATATATATTCTTTACAATTTAAAACACTAACTATTTAAAATCATAAATATAATATATATTTATTCATTTTTATCAATAAATTATTTAACAGACTTTTATCTTTTATACTTCTGCAAATAATGGGTGTTATACATTTCAACCGAGCTCGATATCTAATATTGGATGATGAGTACAAAGATAGATGGGGACAGAACAAGTCTGAAGTATGGTTGAGGCTTGTCATTGTTCCAGATTTAGCAGTGGAGGATTTTGAATGTGAGTCTCAGTGTGACTATTTAAGAATCCTGATTGGGGAGAAGGTATTTATTGGGGGTGCTCCTCAACATGAGATTTTACCAGAGAAGACTGCTTTGTCTACTGCATCACAAAGAGGGGGCTCCATATCGTGTATCTCACTGCAGCCTGCCACTGATGATAGATGGACTAGGTTTTTTAGGGGACATAGAAATATGTGTGGGGAAATCCTTGATAGTTTCAACTGTTGGGATATGGATTTGTGCCAATACTAACTTGCTTCTCGTTATCCAAGTGTGACTCTCACCCTTGTTTCTGATTGTCTGATTCCCTTGGATTTAGTATTATTATTTCTTTTCATGTCTCTGATCATGTTGGGACCTGTATAACAATTTGGCCTGTTAATTGCCTTTTATGTTATGCTTACCTTATTTAGTGTTGATTGCTGTGTTTCTTATATATATTGAAGCCTTCCTGTATTTAAGCTATATTGAAAAATATTTGAATTAATTTATTTTCCATGTTCTGTTGCCAATGATATGATCTGTGTATTTATTTGTTTTATTGTGTTGATCTCAGGATGGTTATAATGATTTATTACATTGAAATCTTATATTATGTTAATTATGTTTCTTTAGACTTTGTATCATTCTAATTTGTATATTCTTGTATACTTAATCAGGCATTCCCTGTAGCTGTAGGGATATGATATTCATGTTTCCAAACAAATTTTATAATTGATTGTTTACCTATGTATTGTGCCTTAATTGTAGATAAAGTTAATTCATTTTTGAAAGATAATGGGTGTTTACTTCTATTTCAGTGATATTAATATTTACTTTTATTATTTCTATAAATAAGAACATTTTTATTGCTATTACTAAAACATTGAAAGAATTTTTATTTTGTTCTACAAACATTTTGATATCTTTATATCTAAATTATCAGAGATTATAAATTAAATAATATGCTTGAATGTGCTGGAATACAGAATAATGGTGAAGCTATGGTATGACTTATAATATTAATTGTTACTACTTATAATATTAATTGTAATATCAACAAATCAAAAATCCTTCTCCTTTTTCTTTTCAAAAACTTTATTTTTTTATATCAATACTGAATATATATATATATATATATATGTTTATATAATACAAAACTCCAACATTTCAACTGTTTTTTATCTCCATACAGTCATTTTCAAGGATCTGTAACAATAATATGAAATACATATTTATAAATAAACTTCAATTACATAAATACCTTCACTTTACATTAACATAAACAGTAACAAATATATTAAACATATATAATTAAATTTTACTTACACGTCTCTCCCTCTGCTATATTTTTACTCTTTCTTTTACATTATTTAATTACAATTAAATATAGCAGAAGGAGAGACATGTAAGTAAAATTTAATTATATATGTTTAATATATTTGTTACTGTTTATGTTAATGTAAAGTGAAGGTATTTATGTAATTGAAGTTTATTTATAAATATGTATTTCATATTATTGTTACAGATCCTTGAAAATGACTGTATGGAGATAAAAAACAGTTGAAATGTTGGAGTTCAGTATTATATAAACATATATATATATGTTCAGTATTGATATAAAAAAATAAAGTTTTTGAAAAGAAAAAGGAGAAGGATTTTTGATTTGTTGATATTATTGTAGAACATATATATTTTAAAAGAAAACGTGAATGTACGTTTGATATGTTATAATATATGATAAATATTAATTGTCTAAGTGATTTCAAGAAGTTTATCTTTTCATAATCATATTGAAAACATCATCTGAAAAAGTGATTTGTCAATCGTACTCTTGAGGCTAGTTAACAAATTTCATTGTTCATCGCTAAATCTGGGAAAATTCATGCTGTAGGAGAAACTTTTAATCAAATCATCAATATCAGCATTTCTTAAAACAGTTCTGGAAAAAGATGATAAAGAAGAAAGCTATGCCACTGAGTAATAATACTGTTAGAAGAATAATAGATGAAATGAGTGAGGATATTGAAATACAACTTAGAAAGTTCATTTTTGGAGAGGGAAAAGGTGCTTCTTTTCAGTTTATAGCATGGATGTTATTAGTTATATGCCATGCTTCTTTGATTTTACATTTGAAGTCATGATGTTCTATATATGTGATAGAAATGGAGACAGGTTCAAACATATGGCTGGTAAACCTTAGTGTTCTAAAAAGTGGAATTATATTTAGATTTGTTAAGAGCTCTTTTATATAAGTAACAATGTTGAGAACATGTGTAGATATAGATATGCATAGTATATGGCACTGCAACCAGTTTAAGGGCATGGGATCTAGTACATTGTGTGAGGAGTTTGATCAGAGAGTAGGCAATCTTTTGAATTGCTTGAAGAGGGAATATGAAAACTTAGCTTAAATAAAGGAGAAAAGGTTTTAATAAAGTTTTTAGTGAGAAAAGAAATGAGTTGTAGAAGAAGTCATGGTATGTCATCTTTGAAAGAATTACTATTTAATTTGTGATATAATTGTTTTGCTTTTCTAGTAAGATAACTGTATTTGAATCCAATGCTGGTAAGGTCTTTTAGATATTGTTCAATATTAGTTTTGCAAGATGCTTCAAATTTGCATAAATGGTAATTATGGAAAAGAAATGAAAAAATACCTGTAAATTTATGTGAACATGGAGAATTTGATTTATGATGTATGTAAAGCCTCAGATTTCTAAAGACTTAATACACAGTATAATTTGATTGACTTGCTTCCCATTGTAAATGGATGTCTAATTATTTAAGTTCATTAATGTGAGTATTCCCAAATAGTGGTAAAAAATAGAGGAATGTGTTTGAAGGTCAGCTTAAATATTGATGAAGACTGATTCTGCTCCAGTGACAAACACATCATCAACATAGCAGGTGTGGATGAGATTGGAGTAGTATTGAAGTAATTAGGAAGAAGTTTATCTTCAAAATAATTTAAATACAAAGCAATGTGAAATTAGATATTCTTATACTGTATATAAGGACTATATTGATAAATAATAACATTTATGGAAATAACAGTTAAATTTTAATGTTCTCATTCTTTTATATTTTTAATCAGTAGGTTGTATATATTCAATCATCCTGCATGGGTAATACAGTGGCAGAATGTTAGACTCTTGATCACATCATCATCAATTTCAGTTCTGATCCTTCTGGCACTCTAACTTTTTATGAACTCCTAAGCAATAAAATCATTCCATTCTTCTATTTATATATTCAATATATGTATAAAAAAAACCTGAAGATAACTTATGTTCAAAAATATCAAAATATGCATAGGAAATAAATAAGCAAATACTGCAATAAGTCTGTCAAGTAGTGTAAATTATTGTACATGAACAAATTGTGACAACCAGAGTAAAAAAAATTCAAAAATATTAAACACTAATACTATTGTGACAAGCACTTTTGGTACTGAGTATCAGAATCATGGTGACATATTGGAACTGAATGGTAATATTCCAGTGCATGCTGAGTGGAACACTAGTGTTACACTGGTTAACAATGTTATTAGACTTAGCATTAAACCAAGCCTCTTTCAACTTCATGTTTTTATCATTCGATTCATTACACACAGTGCTAATATTTTAAGGATAAAACTCATGCCCAAAAATGATTTGAAAAAACAGAATTAACTTGCAAATCAATTTTAGCTTTTTTATATTGATAAACATGCTGTTGCAATCATATTAATACATTAGCCTTTATTTCACTGTAATAAATAACATTATAACCAATTTTTCTATGGGCAATTGAATAAACCACTTCATACCTATTCATTTCTTCTATACTATTCTTTGAATTATTTATTAGTCTATTTAAACATAAAGATGATCAGAATTCTATATTATAATCTTTACCAATTATATTTTTAACTTCATACTTATAGATGGCATATAAACCAAAGAAATTTATTTTTTGTCTGTTTTATTTTTTACAAACACTTTATGTTTAAAGTTCACTTTATTATAAAACAATCTTTAAAAATCTATAAATTTCTTCTTTTTTTTATCTGAGCAAAAATGTATATAAATTAAAACAATAAAAAGTATATTAAAGGTGGAAGTACTATTTATTTGCCAATATTTATTCTCTTAGTAGTATTATGATAATATGATTATATCTTTATGTACCAAACCTAATATTAAAATAAGCATAATTGTGTTTTTGTACTCAAAAAAAAATAATCATAGACTAAACTCTCACTTCATTTTAACAAAAAGAAACATTCTACATGGAATGTTCTTATAAGTAATACTATTTCTTTCATATTTTTCTCTACATCACATTTTGGGGGTTTTTAATGCACCTCTCTTACAGTGCAATGAGAATTGTTATTCAAAATTACATTCTGTTTTCATAGAAAGCACTATCAATGCTTTATCCAAAGCATAACTCTTCAAAATATGCAAAGGTATAACAATTCGAGATCTTATTTGTTTCCCAAAATGATATTATTTTCTACCCATTATGAAATTTCACTTCCTTACTCAATAAAAAGATATACTCCCTCATTCTTTATATAACAATTCTAGTTTTTATCTTATGAGAACCATTAATGAAATAATTAAGCTAATTAGTTACTTTCCAAATTCTAATTACTGTTAACGCCAACCCTTCCACCCATTAAAAATAGTTTTATCACATTCTTAATTAAACCCATAAACAATAATACAATCCTCTCACACAACCTATTTTTCAATAAGATTAACTATTGGCAAACATACCAAATAGAAAATAATAATGTATCAAATAATATTCAATCTTTTTTATTTGCCAACAGCAAATACATTATAAAAAAGTTTAAATATTGGTGCCTAGAACCTAAATATTTACAAAGCTTAATTAAAGTAAATGTTAAAGCTCTTCCTACTAATTCTTTCTTTTTCTATAAATGATACATTACAAGTATAGATCAGTAATATAGTCTATGTCACAGAGATGAAGAAACCATTGAACACTTTATAGTTGAATGTACCCCCAACATCCTTGCTACATTTTTTTCATTGACATTACTTATTCCAATTCACAAATAATCACTTATAACATGTAGAGAAATCTTTTTCTCAACATACAAATCACCACCTTCATTTTTTTTCACATTCTGGTCATAAGTGCTACTTAAGCTTTAATCCTATATCTTACAATACTAAAACATTCAGCCAAAAAATACATAGTATTAAAAGGGGAAACCAAACCTATGCAGCATCCTAATATTTTTACAATAATTTGAAGTCTGATCTCATTTACAATATCACAATGATGTTTTAATTCCCAGAATGTGTCTTCATAAAATGTACATATGAAATTATACACTAGTGGCTACTGTTGCCTTCAAAATAGGCTCCTTGGGCATTCATACACTGATTAAATGGCATTCCCATTTCAGGAAGCACACTTGGAACTCATTTTTAGTAATATTGTACAACAGCTGTCTCACATTCTTTTGGATATTAGTTACAGTAAAAAATCTTCATCATTTCAGTGCACTTTTTAATTTTAGAAATAACCAAAAAATCAGAGGTGGCTAAATAAGGTAAATAGGCAATATGGTCTAGTTGTGTAATTGATTTTTTGCCAAAACGTTTCTCACAATGAGTGCATTATAATTCATTTTTACACCAAAACATAAGCAGGAATATTTATTATCTTCCCAACAACTATCTAACGACAAGCTCTATCAGTTTAAAATGTACACATGTGTTAGTTAAACATGTTTAAACATAAATGTTTAATACTCATGTGATTTTGATATAATTAGGTCATGAGTCACATCATGTGGGACATCACATCACTATTTTGGAATTAAATTATCACACCTCATACATATATGACTTATAAATATACATTATAAAGATTGATCATTGTTTAAAAATGACCAATAATTGATACATATTAGCATTTTTTTTACTATTTTTATATATCAAAATGTGACTTTTTTTATAATAACTGCCAGCTATCATTTACTCACTCAATGAAATTTTATTTTAGAATGTAAATAGATAATCCAAATAAAGATAATTTAAGCTAGATTAAACACTATCACCCTAGTGCCAGAAATATAGATATATATACAAATTTTCCAGATTACACTTCTCCAAAACTTACTATAAATCTTGAATTATCTTTCAGTGTTATAAAATTTAAAATGTCAATAATAAATATTATCTAAATGACCACCATGCATTCTCACATTGTGAAAATGATCAGTGTATAAATTCAGGAAATCATTGATATTTTTTTTAAATAGCAAGCATATGATTTTTTTTGTTTTTTAGTATTCTGCCATCTGAAGCCAAACTAAGCATTTTAATTTAGATGGATGTCTGGATTGGCTGCTTGAGAAAAAAAATTCAAAGTCTGTTTGTGTATGATAACTGCATTAAAGTATTTCAATTAAATATAAGAAGTCTCCATATTTCCTCATCATTTCTGTTCAATCTCATATTTTCATTTTCAAATCAGTAGTAATTATATTTATATTTAGTCTATGAAGTGAAAAAAATTATTTTTTTAAGTATTTAAGACACAATTTTTCAGACACAATATGATTAAATAATTTATATTATGTTTATTTATATAATAGGTAAATTTGTTTATAAATCATACTATTTATAAATGAATCTTTTAGATTGCATATCTAAAATATTTTTAAGTCACTTTTATTAGCATAATACTCATTTATTTTGAGCTTTTTTATATTTATAAGCCTGATTTTCAATAAATATTTTATTTTTAAAAAACATTAAACGCACAAGACTGTCACAATTTACAAAAAAAAATAATTTAAAATTATTTAACAGAATTTTTTATATGCAATAAATTTTCCAACATCCCATAATTTTATTTTTTCTCTAAAAGTTAATTAAGTAAGGTTTTCTTTTCTATATGACCAAATCACTAAAAATATTTTGTATATATATATTTTTTTAATTTTAGTGAAAACAAACATTTTATTAGGAGATTAGAAATTTGTTTAGGCAAAATAAAATGTTAATCTCTCAGTAGCCTATGAAGTAATTTTATCAAAATATGTCATGGGCTCTATTTCTTAACACCCTGGCAAAAACATACATTATAAACATTCAACTTTAATAACTATTACTTTTAAAACAGCATCAAATTAACGTTACTATGTATTTTTTCAAGAAACAATTATATGAACGTATGTCTGTAATAAATAATCATAATATAACTATATGTAATGGAAATAGAAATAACAATATCTCTCACTGAGATAGGTAAAATCAACAAACTACAAGAAGATAGAATATTATTCTGTCTTTTAAGTTTGTTTGTTGATGTAATTTAAATAAGAGTGAATTCCATCTATTTTTTTTTATTTATATACAGAATAAATAATCTAAAATCACTATTCAGATATACAGAGGATCAAATTAAAGCCCCAGTTTTAACAACTTCTTAATATCAAATGAAAAGCCAGTTTTAAGAAATGTAATAATAAATAATCTTAACTATATGTAATTAAAATGAAAATAACTCTACCTCTCACTGAGTTATGTAAACATCAACAAACTATGACAAGATGAACATTTATTAAACTGACTTTTGATTTGATATTTAGAGGTTGTTAAAACTTGGGTTCTTCTATGATTCTATGAATAATTTAATAATGATTTCAGATTATTTATTTTGCACATAAATCAAAATGATAGAATTCATTCTCTAGAGCTAAAAGACATGCTGTATCATTCTGTATTTTCATAGTTTATTGATGGTTAAATGTGTGTCCATATATATGTAATATAGGGGATTTGAAACAAACTTGCAAGCTCTCTTCAGCTATTCACTTCATCCCATACAACTGATATGGATGACAGCATACATGTAAAATGACAAATGATCTCCAATATAGCATATTTCATGCTGAACCAGAATCTGTCAATTGGTCCAGATCATCACTTCTCACACACACATATTTATAATCAGTGCTCAATTTATAGTAAGACAGCAAATCTTCCAATTTTAATAGACAGGCTTCAATCTACTCTATTCTCCAACTCTTTGTCCATCCATACCATTGAAAATCTGATAGTAGCACACTCAAATTTCTTGTTGATTTCAATATTATTGTCATGCCCGTGTTGACTTTAAGTCAGTCTAACCCCTCATGCATAGAACCTTGTTTATTTAAAAACACAGAAGAGGGTGGAATAGATCGAAGCCTGTACATTAAAGTTTGAAGATTTTCTATCTTACTATACACTGAGCACTGATCATGTATATGTGTGGAAGATGATGATCTGAATCAACTGATGAGTACTAGTTCAGCCTGAAATACATATATTGGAGACCATTTACTTTTTTCACATGTATGTGGTCATGTGTTTTGGTTGTGTGAGATGGGGTGAATAGCTGAAAGGAGCTTGAAAGTTTGTGTTCAAATCCCCTATATTACATCTAAACTCCAAGTATATAAATTATGGTAGTTGTAAATTATAGTTGTATTCAATATATATATATATATATATATATATGTGTGTGTGTGTGTGTGTGTGTGTACATGTGTGCTAAAGACTAGACTTACGTTTAAAAATATGTGGATAAAGTTTGTAGTATTTTTTCTATACATATAGTTGTTTCTTATTATAGTATGTAAGTGTTGATCCAAATCCATTTAACATATATGTATGACAAAGTAGTTTAGAAGCACCTAGTACTGTTACAGACATTAATGAAGAAATCCTAATTGCAAATCATCTAAATTTTGGTTATTCTAATTCATAAATTTATTATTCAATGTTTTTAAAGTTACTTTGTATAAAAATATATATATTTATTATTAGAGCTGCATAAACTTAATGTTCACACGAACATACATACAGACATCCACAATGTGTTTAAATTTATATAAATTTATATTAAAATTGAAACCATATTATGTCTTTCATCATTATGTTTGTTAATGATATTAATTATTTGTTCCCAGAACAAATTTGTTTTTCTGATTACATTTTTATTTCAAATATAAATCAAAGCAGTCATTATTTTTTTTCAGAATTATGTAGGAAGATGTTGTTCTCTTTCTTCACTTTAATTAGAAAATAATTTACCTAGAGAGCTGCTTGTATCTGGGGAGATCTCCTGACTTTATCTACAATATTAGGAATAGCTTAAGGTTTTGATTTAAATATGAATGGTAGATTTTCTACATATTTTAATTATATATAGATAGATATAGTTTAATTTTAAAAATAAACATATTTGTAATAACAAACGCAGTTAAAATAATGTAACAAAAATATATAATTTGATTTAAAAGTTAAAGTGCAGCAAATCCTTCTTCGTTGTTGCTGCTGTTTTAGTCTGCGTTCAACAAAGATGCCTAATAGTAATTTATAAAATTACCTGTAGTAATAGTAATAAAAATATAATCTTAAAATATTAATAAAGTATATTTTGTGCATGTTAATATTGTAAAATTCTTTTAAAATTTGTGGTAATAGTTATAAAAATAAAATGGTAAAATGAATTGTTATAAGTTAACAAGCAATTATAACATGAAGATGATCAAGTGTTAATATTTGATCAGTACTTCCTTTAGTTTAGTTTATTTTAGCTGCCTTCAAAAGAGAACTTATTACACAAATACGTTATTAGATGCCATCAGATCGGCAATATCTTCGGGCAATGATGTAAATGCATTCTGCTATTTATAAAAGTTTCGACATTGTCAGTATAAGAGAATATATTTCGATTGCTTTTCTTTTGCACTTTTAAATGATGACTTTCTAAACGTGTGGTTTATTGGTGCTAAAATCAACTATCTGTTTGTCTATATATCTATCTACACTATTCGTCTAAGTATCTATTTATCTACCTGTCTATCTATCCCATTGGTATTATGCAAAAAGATAAATTAGCTTTTAAAAACACCCTATTTTTACAGAAACAGTGAGCTGTGCATTTAAATAAATACTTCTTTTTTATATACTTATATTTTCCTTAGTAACTTACGTTGTTATACTTATTAAAACAGCTTTTAAATATCCTATTGCAAGATAGATCTTGCCTTGTAGTCTTCCAATGATAAACAATAAAGGCCTACTTATTAAGCTTTCCAAAGACCTTGTATCGTCGATTTAAATTATTTTCTATCTTTATTTTACACATTTACCAAATAATTCTGAATATTGGACAACTACCTAAAAAAACGAATTATAATCTTGTTGGAACCTGAAAAAATAAATTTCCAAATCTTACTCATTTAGGATTCAAACAGGAATAAATATTGTTAGCATGTGTGCATATAAACCTCTAATGTGCACTTTAGATATATATTCATGGAATTCTTACAGTTTTATATTCTGCTATAACAAAAGCTTATAGAGTGAATAAATTGTGCAATGAATATATTTGCTTCTAAATTAAGAGTTATTAAACAACTGTAAAAATACATGCAACAAACACTAAAATTGCAAACATTCTATTTTTTAAGACTTAAGTTACTTTTTTATTTATATGTATCTTTAGTATATATACTTTACTTTATTATTTTTATTATTATTATCATCATCATCATCATCGTCATCATCATCATCATCATCATTATTATTATTATTATTATTATTATTATTATTATTATTATTATTATTATTATTATTATTATTATTATTATTATTATATATAATAATTTTGGCCAATTCTGCAAATCTGAATGTAAAATCTACAAACAGCCAGCAGACAAAAATACTACATGATTTCATACAAAATGTTTCAATCCTTTCTGGAAAGATGAGTTAAAAAAAACTGAAAAATACTTTAAAAGCAATATTTCCAAATAAAAATTGAAATTAAAAATTTTTTTTCAGTATTAGGTGTTTTCACTATAAGATAGAAAATAAAATTAGAACATAATTCATCATGAAAAAATAAATTTTCTATGAAAAACAAATTAAAGTTAATTAATGAAAAGATTACAATAGATGTCATTCATTACTATAAGACATATGTGCAATATCTATCAAAATGCACATAATAATATCAAAGAAAAAATTCCCAAGCAAGAAAGTGAAAGTAAAGTAATTTCATGATAGTTTTTTTTTCTTTTAGAAGATTGATTGAATTTGCACTACAAGGCAGAAAATAAATTTAGAATATAGGATCAAAAAAAAAAAAAAAAATTTTAAAAGCAAATGTTTACAAACAATGACACTAAACAAATGTTCTGTTAATTCTTATTAGGATATGATTGTTTCAATTTTTATTTTATGCTTTTAAAAGTTTTGCTTTACTTTTCATTAAAAGTAAACTGGGAAATATATTTATATTTACATTTTCAATCATATTTCTTCTTGTTTAAATAGTTATTTTGTATGATAACATTTCTCTAGTTTTGGTCTAGCATAGTTTATTACTAAATATATGTAATTCAGTGGAAGCTTCAACATATGCATGATATAATGGATAACCTTCTGGAATTAATTCTTTCATTTTAACAGATCCTACTATATATATTGAACCATTTGGTACAAGTTTTGCATTGGCAATTTAGAATTTTAAATTATCAAATTCCCAAAAAGAAAGAATTATATTTTTTCCTTTGAAATATCATCTGATTGTATTTTTTTGACAATGTAGGTTATATATTTTTTAAATTAAAGAGATTACAAGAGAGTAACCAAATCTTTCTTTGATTGTTGCTAAGGTAAGGATATAAATTCTTATCACAAATCAATTAGCAGCACTTAAAAGCTAAAGTCACAGCAATCCTTCACCATCATCAAAGATGGCCACCAAAAGAGAAAAAGATGATGGTGTGAGCAAAATTATTTAAAATTTAACAAATTTAAAAGAGTGTCCACAGAATATGTGTGGCTGATTAAAATCAGGGAGGGGTATAAAAAGCAAATACACAGTGTGTCTGGACTCTTCTCAGATTTTCATGTGCCTTTGTTATGCATGACCTCTATAAAAACAGTTTACTATCAAATTAATTTTTATACAAGATCCTATAAAAATGTACCAAGCTACTCTTACCAGAAGACTGAATCATTGTTATGTGTGTGAATAGAGGAGAGTTTTGTTTCTTCCTTTCTGAAATCATAAAATGCTAAAAGTGAAACCATCACCCACATAAATCTTCAAAAAATAAAAGAGTATAATGGATCTCTGCCAGAACAATAAAAACATTGCATGGTACTCTATACAGTGTTATAATTGAATAATTCAACTTATCGCTAAGAGACTTTATTTTGTAACTTAAAAGTGATCACTTTCTTGAACTATATTGATATCAAATGCTGTGTTGTATCAGACTATTAAAAAAAATCTGAATCTTAAAAAAACAGTAATTTTTAATAGCAATTTTAACTTTTTTATATATAATTTTATTGTCTATTTAGTATTAAAATACTATAATAATAACTTAATAAATCATATGAAAACAATTTGTGTTGTTGTCTATTTAAGTTTGTTATTAATAGAATAATATTTTATTTCTACTATTATTATTTTCCACATATATTTCCAATACCTTATTAAAAAGTACATACATCCAGGGTGTAGTAAATAATAATATAAAACTAATAAAGATAGGTGGAGGTAAGTCAATGAATTTAAATACAGAATTCTGGCATCTTTCAAATAAGTTAAAAGCTGGTTCTGTTCTCAACTATTATTCAAGTTTATTTACATTAGGTGGGGTTGTATGACCAGCAAAAATAATTGTGTTCACTAAAATTACCTGACATTCTAATGACGGAATTATCAAAGCAAATGTAATAAATCATATAAACCTTAAAAGGACTGAATAGTGGCCAGAACATGAGATAAGAGTAGGGAATGATAAAGGAATAAAAATTGAAATATAAAAATTGTTTTGAAGTTTAAAAAAAAGAAATCACATTGGTATGTAGAAAAAAGTAGGCAAACTGATGGGAAAGAAAGTAGCTTGAAGGAAAAGTGACACCAGGGGAAAAGATATTGTGTTAATGAAATAAAAATAATAATAATAAACTAAATAAAATATATAGGGTAGAAAGAAGATATAAAATGATAGAAATAGAAGTGTATAAAATTAAGAAGCAAAAAAATAAGACCATGGAAAAAGACAAAAAGAAACAGATAAAAGACATAGAGCCATTACTAAAAAAATATTTAAAAAGCTGAGGGCAGAATTTAAAGAAATAAAAAAAGACTTAAGCAAAGTTAAAGAATTAGGAAAAAAGGAAGCAAAAGGGGAAAAACAAAAGAAGAAGCAGGGGAAAGAGAGCGATAAAATGATCCAGGAAAGGAGGGTAGATAACTTTATTTATGAATGAGACAGAAAAACCATTTTTTCATGCCACAAGAATGCCCCAAAAATGACTAGACCAATAAATGGGATTAAAGTACAGATATTGTGAGATTCTGGTCACCAGATATTGCTAATGTTGAAAGCATTATATGAGCAGATGGTTAAATAGAACATGGAAGTCTAAACCCTCCTAGTAAGAAAACTCAAGTAACTCTGGTGAACAATGAGGCCATGCTATTATGCTCAAAATAAGTTTGAGTACTGATTGGGATAGGAAATAAATCATCCACCATGTATTGCTGATTTTAAAAGGAGTGGTACATGAAGCTATACTAGGGTCTGACTTTATGCACAAAACCAGATATATAATTGATTATAATAGTAAAAATATTATCTGTGATGGTAAAGTAATAGAATTTGGGATAGAAATACAAGAAAATGAAAGCAAGAAGGAATATGTAACATAAAATGTGAGATAACAAGATCAAAAATAAAGGTGCCCTGGAAAATTTACTAGGTGGATATAAGTCAAATTTTTCTGACATACTTGGAATAATTAAAGGTCACAAACACAAAATTAAGGTTAGGGCTGAAGCACTGTATCAGGTGCAGTCATACCCATTACCTTATCAATATAGGACTGAGGTACTGAAATAATTAGTCCAAATTGAAGAAAATGGAGAATAATAACAAAGTGTTCTTCACCTTACAATAACCCCATTAGTCATTGTAAAAAAAGAATAGGTTGTTAAAACTGTGTCCAGATGGTTAAATAAGGTCACATGGTTAGGTTAGAACATTCCTCTGCCTATCAATGAATTAGTGAATATGTTCAGAAGAAAAAATTTCCATTCTTGATCTGTCAGTTATTGGCAGATCAGATTACATCCTGCAGACTGTAAATACACAGCACTTCATTATAATGAGATTTCATACCAGTTTAATAGAATGTCTTTTGGGTTAAAAAATAGTGGGACAGGTCTGTTAAAATGCCTAGATCATGTATTGTCACAAGAGATCAAGAACATAGTCTGAATATACATGGACAATGAGGTTATTGCTTCTAAAAACCTTGATAAGCACTTACAGCATCTTGATATGTTCCTGTGAGAATGTGAAATCTAGGGCATTCACATCAACCTTCAGAAAAGCCACATAGTGACAGAAGAGGTAAATTTCTTGGGGCATTTGATCAAGGAAAAGGAATTAAGTTCCATTCTGATAAAATTTTCAAGTAATTAGAAATTACCCAACTCCTCAGATCCTGAAATAGATTTGGTCTTTTCTGGGTTATATAATTTCTATAATAAATTTTACAAAAACTTTGTGATGGACATGAAGCCATTGCTCCAATTACTACATAAAGAAACCCCATGAAAATGGACTAAGGAGCAAGAAACTGGTTTCAGAGGTACTAAGGAAAAATTTCCATCAGAAGATGCTGGTTTACTCTGGTTTAAAAAACCCCCTTTTGGTCCAGCTTGACAGCAGTGGATATGGATTAGGTGTGAGCTTGATGCAGGTCCAAGAGAACAGTTATCTTGGAGTAATTTATTTCATAAGAAGAATATTGCAGGATGTGAAATGTAATTACTCTTTAACAGAAACAAGGTTTTGGCTGTAGTATGGGCATTTCAGAACTTTTCATCAATTTTTGATGGGATCAGAAGTGATCATTAGGACTGACCAATAGTAGACCAATCCAGTTAAGTCTTTTTTTCTAGGGATTCAATTACTCCATCCAATACTGTAAGGGAAATGAGAATGTGATTGTGGAAACAATAAGCCATATTTTGGGGCTGGAGGACAGGATCACTTACAAATAAAAGATGTATGTTTGGCTACAGTTGAACTATAAATAAATGCAGTGGATAAAGAGCTGAAACAGTTAGGAAAGATACAATGGCAAGACCCTAATACCAAAGGATTATTGATAGTCTAGAGATTGAGGGGATATTGGAAAATGGAGATGAAGTCTTAACGAATGATAAAACAAACTGTTACCAATTGAAGGGAAGAATTCTATATTATTTGACTGGAATACAAATGGAATAGTGGAGAATACTCACTGTCTATATGGGCACTACAGTATCAGTAAAGTAGAATGCTTACATGAATGAGACCTCAGGTGGTGAGCATGTTGATCACATGTGAGGTTTTTCAGAAGACAAAGCCTATAAACAAAACTTATTAAGACTCTTTGAGTCCAATAATTCTACAGAAGCCTAAAGAGTTGGTAGCCATAGATTTTTATGAGTAGTATATGATGTCTTTTCCAAGTGTATATTGGCATATCCAGTAGCTCAGGCAAACATCCAAAATGTAGTATGTGTATGTGTGAAACAATACTTTACACAAGTGGGGAAGCCTTAGGCTATTTTATCTAATCAAGAAATGCAGTTTAGTACCTAACTCCAGTGAGAGGTATGATGAGAGAGCAAGGCTGCCTCTTCCAGGTATATGCATCTTTTGACCGTAGGAGATGGATGAAGGTGCTTTCTCAGGCATTGAACTATATATACTGTGGACATAATGAATCCACAGGATTTTCACCTATTCATTTACAATTGGACATCCTGTACCAAGGTTATACATAGCCAAGTTATTGATCATTTTAGAAGACACACATGAAGAAAGAGATTGGAAAAAGTGAGGATACAACTGGAACACTGCACAAAACTACCAGAGAAAGGCTATTACAACAGACAAGTTTAGGGAATTAGATAAGGTATAGGTCAAGTTAAATGCAGTAAGTCAATTGGGCAGAACATATTTGCAGAAAATTTTAAAACTTGTATCAAGGGCCCTGTCAGATCTCTAGGAAAATGGTCCAAATGCCTTCACAGTAACAAACAATAATGGGGAAAGGGATACTTATAATGACAGGGTGCTGAAACCATATAAGACAAGACCTTGGTATAGGAGTAGGGTGCCATAAAGGTGGTTATACTAAAAAAATTCCTGAGAATAAAAGTCACATCCCTATTTTAGTTTGTTATCAACCATAAAGATATTGTACCATATTTGTTTTGGTATAAGTTTGCATTGGCAATTTATCAAACTCCCAAAAAGAAAGAATAATATTTTTCTTTTGAAATATTATCTTATTGTATTTTTTAAATCATGTAGGTTATATTTTTTTAAGTTAAAGAGATTTAAAAAAGAAATAAAGAGAATCAAATCTTACTTTGACTGTTGCTATGATAAGAATATAAATTCTTATTGAAAATTAATTAGCAACATATAAAAGGTAAAGTCAAAGCATTCCTTCACCATCATCAAAGATGTCCACCAAAGGAGAAAAAGATAACTTTGTGAACAAAATTATTTAAAATTTGTCCAAGTCAAAAGGTGTTAACAGGATATGTATAGCTGAATAAAATCAGGGAGGAAGTATAAAAAGCAAATACGCAATGTGGCTGGCCTCTTCTTCAGTTTGTAGTCTTCTTGTGCCTTATGTTGTGTGTGACCTCTAAAAAAATCAGTTTACAATAAAATTGATTTTTATGTTAGATCCTATAAAAATGTGCCAAGCTACTCTCACCAGTGGACTGAATTGTAATATGTGTGAGTAGAGCAGAGTTCATTTGCCAATGTTCCTTTCTTCCTGGTGTCATAAAATGCCAAGAGTAAAACCATCATCCACATGAATCTTCAAACCTGGACTACTTACAAGCTGTGATAAGAGAGTGTATCTGATGGCTCCCAGGACAATAAAAACCACGCATGGTGATCTACAGTGTTATAATTAATAATTCAACTTACCGGTAAGAGACTTTATTTCATAACTTAAAATAATTACTTTTTTAAACAATAATGATATCAAATGCTGTATTGTATCAGACTACAAAAAAAAAAGAATCTGAATTCTAAAAACGTAATTTTTAATAGCCATTTAACCTTTTTTTAATACTTTTATTCTCTACTTAGTATTAAAATATTATAACTATAACTTAATAAATCATATAAACATAATTTATATTGTTGTTTATTTAAGTTTGTTATTAGCAGAATAATATTTAAATTTTGCCATTATTATTTTGCCAAATAAATTGCTGATGCCATATTAAAAAGTACAATCCTCCAGGGTGTCACAAATGATTATATAATAGAACTAATAAAGAGATAGGTGGGAGTAAGTCAGTGGAATCAGATATAGAATCCTGGCATTTTTCAAATAAATTAAAAGCTGGTTTTGTCATCAACTATTATTCCAATTGATTTATGTTAAGTGGGATTGTGTGACCAGAAAAAATAGACACATTTGATAAAATTACCTGACATATTCTAATGAGGGAATTATCAAAGTGAATATAAATTGTATAAATCCTAAAATAACTGAGAATGGTACAATATATATATATATATATTAACAGATAGTCTTTAAGTTTGTCTAGCACAGAAATGTTTTAATATAAAATGTACTTCAAGATTGATTAGAAAATTTTTTTAAAGAAAATGTTTAGCTATAATTACTAAATAATAAAGTATCTTAAAAACATTTAAAAAATTTTATTTATAATTTTGTTATAAATATGAATAAATTTAAACTTTGAAAACAAATCTTCTTTGCAAAATCATATATATAAACATTATTAAGAGCTGACACAGTAGGATTTTAGTGAAGGATTCTATGGCATTTGTGCAATGACTAGAAACCTAAAATCATTTAAAAGTGAAGATTTTAATTATAAATATTGTAGCTAGATATTAGCAGTATTCAGTATACCCATAAACAAAAAAGAAATTTGCTTAGTAAAAAATAAAACTTTTTAAAGAGAAAATGAACTTTCCTTTAAAAAAAACTTTTGCATTGGCACAATATTTCTCTAATTTCACATAACAACAAATTTACTTTTATTTGTTTACAAATTTCTCCTTTGTAAAAAATTAAATATTTATTTTTTAACTTTTTAATAGGTTGACATCTGTTATTGTTAGTTCCGTATTACTTCTTGTCAATGTTCAATCTTTGATTTTAATATAAAACTTTTACTTTATATTAAAACTCAATAAAGTGGATTTGTTTTTTTTTTTAGAGATTTAAGTTTATAAATAAAAACATTTTATAAAATTGTATTTAAAGTTCACAAATATTGAAAAAATGAGTATGTAATGAGAACAAAAGATTTTTTATCAGTGCATGGTGGGAAGAAAAGAAATCAATTATGTTGCTTAAGAAAAATTAACAAAGTCTTTCTTAACTAAAATTTATTTTGAAAGAGGAAAGAATGAATCTAAAGTGTTGATAAATCTTTAAAATTCTGTTACAAAATATTAAAATTGCATTTATAATTTTTATAATTCCTCAAAAAATCCTACCATGCTGTCAGAAATCAGTTTCACAAAAAGTAATTATCATACTAACTCTTAACTCTTATGTTAACATTATAGCCAAATTTCAGTTTTAAATAATTATTATACAAGTGTGTGTGCTAATATTCAGAAATATTTAATAAAATATATACAAAATTATGTTTTTTTTTTTGTTATTCTAAAAGCTTTCTCATAAACAAAACCATCAAAGTCATGGAGATGGAATTAAAGAGATATGGAAGATAGATTCAATACATGTAGATCTTTACTGATTGTTGAAAATACTGTCATCTTCATATTTTTAAAACTAATAAATCAATATTTATTACTTTGTGATTTTGCCATTTAAAAAAAAAACTCTGTGCAAATATCACCACTGATAATTGTAGAAGAGTGATTTAACTCTATTGGACTTTTGGGCTGCAATCAGGCTCACCTATTTGACATTTTAGAGGCAATACAATTATGCTGCAATCATTACTTTTCTACATTGTTTTAAAGCATATGTACAACTTATGTTATGGTGTGCAGTGTTTTGTAGCAGTTCTGTGTTATAAAGCTTCCATTTAAATGGATTATTTTTTTAAAAATATTCTCAAGATATTAGCATTATATGGACCTATACTGACTTTTGTACATGGTTGACAGCACCTTCTATAGTTATGAGAAAGTTATGAAGGTGATGGCTTACAACAAGATTTGTAGTTGGCTGATGCTTCAGATGATTTTACCTTGTGGCTAAATAAAACAGAAAATGTGATTTTCCATAATTGTTAATGATTGTGATACAATATTTTTGTAAAAGATTTATTATTAAACCAAACACTATACCACTAGTAGGGGATTGCCTTTGATAACATTTTATTTCTAAAAAGACTACTCTAAAAAAGTTTATCATGAGTTGCTAAAAGAAAATTTCTTTTGTGAAAACTGTAAGCAAAATATTTTAATAGCAGTAAATAATTTATTAACTTTTAGAATCTTTTTTGTTTCTTTGATGATAACTAATTGCAAATCCATTATATTTTATGCTATGAATATGATGTCCAGGAACTTCAAAAATGCTTAGCATAGATAAACATATAATTTTTACAATATTAAACTTCTCTAACCTAACTGTGTTAGCACAGAATTATTGATATTTTTAATGATATAAAATTCTAATATCTAATATTTCATTTTTTTTTGCTAGATAATGCACCAGTCAATGACTATGTGCTTCTTTGTTATTGGGAAGAAATTAATTTAGATATTTATTTTCATAATTTTAAAATATTAAATGTAAATTTTTGTCAATTGCTTATTAAAAGGCTTAAATATATATGATATAAAATATAAATTTGTTATATTATATACCTAAAAAAATTTAATTGCAAAAAAAAATCAAACATGGAAGCATGTTTAAGATAATATTTGCTAGATTCTATTCAAAAATTTGACAAAGTTGACAATGAATGAGAAACAAAAAATATTAATAGTCATAGAAAATACTGTCTTATAACTATTGAATTAATAACTAGATAATGTTTACATTTAGCTTTTTTTATAATAAATTTAATTTATTAGGCAAAAAAACTATCTTGTCAAAATCATATATGGCTTTAACAAAAAATATTATTTAATGGTAATTTAAGCTTTAATAATTTCAAACTTTTATGGCACAATGCTTTTAATAAAATATAATAAAAACAAAAAGATTTTTTTTATAAATAATTTTGTTTCTATTATATATATTTTTAGATTGAAGACTGTTGTGAATTTTTTTTGTTGATAACATTATGACAATGCAGATATATGTCTAAAGGTAATTTTGTTATTCGCAAATATATTTTTAACAAAATGGAGCTCAACATAAAGTGTTGAAGGGTAATAAGTTTTTTTTTTGTTAAAAAATAGAACTAAAAGACAAGTGAAAAATTAAATAGAAGAGATCCATGAATTTATTTCAAAATAACATGCTTGAAATATTATATCTTATTTGAATGGTTATGTAGGTAATATAAATGCTTTGTAAAGTGTATATTCTTGGAAACTTTTTTTATTTTCATTAATAAAAATAAATGTTCTGCTATTAATAAATTTGTTATTATTAAAGGTTTATATTTTACTCCCATTTCTTAGCTCAAATCAAAGATGAATATTGTAAAAATGAACAGAAAGAAATAATATCTAGTTTTTCCAACCATTAAAAACGAAAACTGCTGTTATAGTTATTATACAATTTTATAAAATTGTGATTTGAATTTTTTTAATATAATTTTTTTATTAAAAAAAAAAAACAAAACAACTAATTTCCTTAAAGTTTGCAACAGTAAAAATTTCATCATTATTTTATTATGGTTTGTATTTTTACCACTCAAATTTTATTCATTGTTAAAACAATCTGTTTTTAAAAACATGTACTAAATTCAAATAAGACTATGCCTATATACATGTGTGTGTGTTTGTTAATATTAATAATTTAATGGCATTCATTCACATATTGTTTTGATTATATTTGAGCTGTACTGTAAACAGACAAATTAAAAAGTGATATTTCAAATTGAAATTTTGCCATCTAGTAATCCTATTTACCTGAATCATCTTTAAACTAAAAGAGTAATATTTTCAATTTCCAAACATATTAAGTATTAATATTTGATTACTGCTCTTTTACATAAAATTAGTTCCACTTTGTTTTAAATATGAATCAAAAAATATTATTATATGGTTTTTTTTTTTAAGTTTGCAATGCTGTTTATTTAATTGATATTTTGCCTGGTTATCTGAATTTTATCATAAAAATGCGCAAAGAAATATCATTCAAGTAAAAATATTTACATCTAAAAAGCTATGAAAATCTAATTATATATATATATAATATTTTCACAGACACTATAGATGAAATATTGAAAGTTTTAAAGAGATTCTATCTATTTATTTTTAATTAGGGTTTAGCTATTATTTTTCAAAGCAAGCAACCAATTAAAGCTAGATTTGATAACTATAGTCAGGACATCCAGAAAACTATAGCTATTTGAACCTATGATAGTTTTGGTAGATCATGGTTAAGCTCTAATTAAAAATATATGGGTAAAATCTCATTAAAATTTTAATATATGTATATATTGTTTAACACCACTAATTTTTTGTTGATATTTATTTATAAATATGTGGGGATTTGAACTCAGACTTTTTTATATTAATTATATAAATACTATTTTATTATTAAAGTAAGTTAAATGTATTATTATTAACAGTTATACAAATATTGGATTAATAAAATTAAAATTATTAACACTAATACTATATACAGTATATATACAATAATAAAATAAGCCTTTGACATTATTTATAATTCAGTTAAAGTATTGCATTTTTCATTTATTATCAGCTATATAACATTTCACAGCTGCTAAAAACGATGTATCTGGGTATACAGACAATGAATCCATCTGTATATTATTATAATGATGCCAGAAACAACAATATCTTTCAACATTGGTATTCTGATTTAGACATTAATGTAGATGAGTCTAATCATAAACCTAAATTGATATCACACTTGAATAAATAATGAAGTTATTTATAGTGATAAACAAATTTCTAAAATTAATGAATAATAAAAATGAAACTAACGATGCATGTGATAGTGATAATGTTTCATAAATTACATATAATAATTATATATATATAGTAATTAGTTTCATTACCATACTATATATAGTAACATGTATATATATATAAACAAAGAGGAAGTCTGATTTATTTTTTCCTTTTGAATAGAATCAAGCTGCTTCTAATTTAAATAATATACATTATCTTATCTACATATTGAATGGGATTGATATCGGTATCATATCAACAGCTTCAAAACAAATTTCAGTTTAATAATGAAGTGATATAATTATGTGTTTCTTTGCATTGGCATGGGTAACTACTTATTTGCATCTTATAAATGATTCAATTAAGCAAAATTTACTATATATATATATTGTAATGGAATGGGTCCTGACCTTACATGATAGTAGACTTGATAGATGGTCCAAGTGGTTGAGAAGGCATATCTAGGATTTCCAAATGTATATATTCATGTCCACTCCAATATCATCCATGAGAGATGATGTATTAATATATAAACATATGTTAAAGATTTACCTGTATACTCCTCTCTTTTCTCCAACTTTACATTCCATTAATCCCAGACCTTGACCTTAGGGAGAATCCACATGATATTCTATTTCAGAGTATACCAATATCACTATTTACAATGTGCCAGTATGTGACAAATTGAAAACTTAATACAGAAAAAATACAAATGACAATCAGTCTTTAATTTAAAATCATATGTTTAACAAATTTATTTATGATTAACATAATTTAAGCAATGAGGTTATAACAAAAATAAATAATTTGTTTATATCTCAGTAAATATTCTTTGATTATTACAGTTAATATCATCAATCTACTCCCTGCTTCCCATCAAAGAATATTGATCCAATATCAATATTAACATACAAAAAAATATATAATTATAATTTGTTGATATTTGTGTTACACTTACTTGCTAATTTAATTTTCATTAGAATCATAATTCCCCATCTCCGATAAGTTTATTGATGAGTTCATATTAATAATATAGCAGTGATATAGGATCCCCCCCTTCTATTGTGATTTGTCTCTACTAAGATAGGACAGGCCATCCACACTAGAGATTATTAACCATATATACCGAAAATAAATAAATAAATGATGAAAAGATTAGTAATAACAGAAAAAAAAACAAATAACAGTGTCACTGTGCAAGTGTTAGCATTTAATATATAATAGGGTAAAATCTTACTTCTCCCCTGATCATGATTCGATCTATTCACAAGCAAATTCACACCTGAACCTATATTTTATTGTAATTTACAATAAAGCTAATAATGTTTTTCACTTCCCTCACATATTAATAGTTCACACCCTCCTTCAATATTTATTTTTTAAAAAACATTATATATAATATAAAATAAAAATATGATGTCAACCTAAAGATCAATTAAGAGTTCATAAAGAAAGTGTCTTAAAAAAATTATAAATGTCTTCTTTGATCCATTTCTTATTTCAGTTGATGGGGTTCAAGTGTTCCAGAACATATCTGATGGTGATCAGAATTTCTTTTTTTGTATGGCCTGCTTTGAAATGTTGAGTTTGCAGCTTCATGACTAAATAGTAAAGTTGATGGTTTTGCAGCATAGATGAAAAGGTGTTGTGTCAAATTTAAATTTAGTTTTGGTGGTTACAACTCCATGAGTGATGACTTTCTTCCCCCAATGTAACTTCACATTTAGCAAAGCATGGTTGTATGTGTTTCTATAATTGTAGTTAATAAAAGTTCTTGAGTGAATTGAAAAGCATGATATTTGCTGTTGACACTCTCAAGTTAGAGTTGATCTTCTCTCCAACTTAAATTTGAGAATGCTCTAGAAATATTGAATAGTTTAAAGTTATTTTTGAGATTTTTAATTTAGAATCCCTGAATTGTCTGTGTTTAAATCAGTATGTTGTTTAATTTAACTTTACTCAGAGTTTTATGAGCTATTTTCAATTAATTCTTTTATTTTTATGGAGGCAGACTATTCTGTTGAAACTGCAAGTTCGATTTTTTTACTCAAAAGACATACACTTGATTAGCCAATGGAAGTTTTTGATCTGCTTTTTGAGAAGATGGTCATTTATTTATATCTTTTGATAATCACCAAAATGAAGTTGTTCAATTTGGACATGAACTTGATAATTTCAACAACAAGTTCTTGTCCATACAATTGATTAATTATTTACATCCTTTATTATAGTTCATATAGGTATATGATAGATTACTAACAATAAAAAAAACTTTGTTATTTCTTTCCTTTAAGTATTTTTGATTTTCTTGCTTGCATCTAAACTTGTTCATTCTTTATTCGTATTGTTGTAGTGAGTGAATTAGTAACAAGTAATAAAAGGTTTTTAATGAAGGTCTATACTTTATAATTTAGTTTAACTAATGTATTTCTCATATGTTTATTAAATGTTTAATTACAAAAAAAAATTAAACTTTTAATTATAGAAACAATTGTTTCATAACTATAGTGCTTGTGAACATTTCATCTCTCTATACTAAGTTTCATTTGATTAGCATTCTCATTATACATATAACTTGATTTTTAATGTGTGTAGAGAATATTGCTGTTGTGGGTCTTGGATTTGAATTAGGTAAAAATGTTTTTAATGGTCTTGGAGGGATGTAAGACTACATTGTACAATATATATCTAAGTTTGTTTTTTAAATATATTGGTTATATTGGATATATTTAAATATGTTTCATAAATTATATATATATATATATGATGTAACACCAGCATATATATATATATATATATGATGTAACACCAGCAAAAACCTATGTACAAAACACACATATATAACTCACATTACATATTTTTCATTTAAATATAAATGATCAGATTTATTCAAAAAGAAATAAAATCAAATAAACAAGAATAGTCAAAAAGTTATAATTAGTTAAGGACTGATTTTAAAACATAGTTTTAAAAATAAAAAGCAAAGATTGTGTATATTTTTTAAAGAGAATTAAGCTTTTATTGAAGAATGGGTGGAAAAGAATCTAGAATTATAAAATCATTTACAATTTTTTTTCTCTCTCTCTTTTCAAAGAAACTTCTTTTATAAATTAAAAATAAGTAAATACATAAAGTTAGAATAAAATTAGTCTGTAAAAATAAATGTTAGTAAAACTTTCAAAAATGTAATTAATTTATAAAATTTTTGATTGATAATGATATTGAAATTGTATTAATTAAAAAAACTATGTAAACTATCGATAAGATAGTAGATTAATCTAAGCAAAAGATTACGTTAAAGAAAATGTAAAAATAATTTAAACACAGACTTAAAATCAAAATTTAAAAAAACTGTTATAAGGAATTAAAACAATGGAAGAGAAAAAAGAACATGGCCTATTGTTATTTATATGGGTCTGCAACCAATAAATCAGTCTAGTCTGCATTTTGTGATTGAATCATTCTGGTCTTCATTTGGGCTCTTACATTGCTCTAGTGATCCAGATATTCAAAAACTGTAAATGCAATAGTAAGTCAATCAATTACCATTGTAGTCAACATCAATGTAAAAGCTACAGATCTAGCAACATGCAGAGTTAGACCATCTTTAGGAATGTTCACCAAGTTCATGCCCTAGTTCTCAGCTAAATCAACTATACTCACCTGAATTCTCACTGGAAATTAATGCCAAAATAGTGAAATAGATGCTGCCATAGATGCTCTCTCTCTCATTGCCAAGGCAAAAAATGGAAAACAATCCCTGAAACCATAGATGAAGACCAAAAAGCCAACCAGTTGGAAATTGACAATCATGAAAACCTAGGTAAAGGCATTTTTGATACTTGTCTATAGACTTATATTTATTTTAAATGAACTTTAATTAACAAAGAACTATTATAAAATTTAGCCTGAAACTAATCATTAATCCTTTAGATTTCTTTTTGTACAATATTATATTATATTAGACATGTGTGTGTTTGAATAAATATTGTTTTCTTAAATATTATTTGGTCTATTCTCTCTCTCTCTTGTCACTGTGTGACTGTTGATTTAAGAGTATAGTTACTTTTATATAATAAGTAAATGTGCTGGATCTTGGTTAAAAGTATTAGCTAGTCATGGGATATGTCAAGTGCTGGATCATGTGCCTATCATCTGATGCATAATTACTATATAATCTGTGTTTGGCTGGCACCTGATGTTGATCCTCAAAACAAATAAAATGCTTTGGATGGCAGGGGTTTGAATCCAGCAGTTGAGGTGGGCCACTGTCTGGAAATATATTTGTGTTATGATTTGCATAGCTCAATCTGACCATGGATATTCTTGATGGTTATGCTATTGATGGCATTCTCCCCTCTGCTTGAAGGTCCAGTCTGTTCCTGTGTTTTTTAAAATTATTATAAAAAGGATTTAATCCCAGATAAACAACTAACTTGAAATTTAAAGTCAGACAAATGTGCCCAGATATAACTTTAGTCTAACATACTTAAGCTTAAAAATGATAAAATTTAAAGAAAATTACACTTTTAAAATTTAAGTAATAAATCATAGATTTATGCTTTATGCATATGAATTATAATAATAATAAAGTTGTGGTAATACACATATAATGTAAAGCTGAATAAATTAATTGTAGTCAACAAATTAAAATGGCTAATCACTTTCAAAGAAGTGTCTTTCTCATAATCATATTCTGTTATGACTCTCATTGGAATCATTATATATGTACAATATGCAAATGAGTCAATTAGCCCATTTTTTGGATATATCAAAACATGATTCTTTGCAATTAATGGTGAAGGAGTCTTTCACTATGAGGTAAGATTTCTTTACCTTACATTTAACAACCTCTCAGTACACACCAATTTTGCAGAGGCAGGTTTGAAATTGTATCCAGATACTTTTTGATGTTGTGCAAAAATGATTTAATCAAATCAGGATACAAAAACAGTATAGTTTATAGTAAGATTAGACATTTTATTAAAAATATAGGAATATACAGAGTTAGAGATAACAAGCCTTGACTATTGTTGTCTTTTGTGCCCTCTTTGCAAAGGATATTTTATAGGACTTTCTCTACAGAGTTTCATTTGAGCTTTCACACACCTCTCTTAACTAATAGGCTTATTAACAATACTAAAGACACCATATCTCCTGATCAGACCCCACAGGCATGTAGAATGTTGCATGCCCTCACAATGGATGCAAAGCCTCATACAATGGTAAGACCAGAGCCTCCATAGCTACTAGGTTGTTGCACCATAAGCATAGGACTAACCCAGAATGGACTTTAGTTTTTGCACATCAAAAATTATCTGGACATGAGTTCAAACCTGTCTCTGCAAAATCGGTGTGTACTTAGAGGCATGATGTTAAACATAAGGTAAAGGAAGCTTACCTCATAGCAGAAGACTCCTTCACCATTAATTGCAAAGAATCATGTTTGCTATATCCAAAAATGGGTTAATTGACCCATTTGCATAAAGTTTGCATATTGTACAGATATAATGATTCCAATGAAAGATTCATAACAAGCTATGATTATGAAAAATACATTTTCTCAAAAGCACTTAGCCATTTTAATTTGTTGACTACAATTAATTTGTTAATTTATACAGCTTTAAATTATATGTGTGTTAGCACATCATTATTATTATTTTAAAATTTAACTGGAATTTTTCAAATTAAACTGTTGCAAATAAAAATTAAATTAAAAACTGATTGAAGAAAGCCAGTCAAGTGTCAATTTCACTTTATTTATAATAGTAGTCAAGTGACCAGTTTACAAGACTTGTGATTAATATCTGAACCTTTGCACTCTTTTCTGACTCCTTTGAATCCTAATCTAATGTAACTAGGCAAGATTCTTAAGTAAAATTTACCTAATTAATATTTCATTTTTATAAGAAATCAACTTTTGTATAGGCAATTTTAAAAAAAAATAATTGTAAACATTTTCTGGTTGCAATTAAAATAATTACTAAAGATTACAGACACCAGAACAAAATAAAAATACTATATAATTAAAATTTATATTACATTTTTTTAATAAAACAAATATTATAAATAGTATTTCATACATTTATTTACCATTGTTTAAACCTAAACAAGTATCATAATATAAATTTTAAAACTGTCTTTTAAAATTAACATTTTATAATATTTTAAAAATAAATTGTTAAAATTTAAAATTTTAATTAACTCATTTATTCAGATATTCATTGATTACTTTAAAATACTATTTTTATTAGTAGCTTTATTAGTTCTTTCTATACAAATAAATTTGAAATATTTAACTAGAATGTAGTGTGTTAAAATTAAAATGAATTAAAATATTACAGCTTTAATTTAAATACTAGCAAACTAAAGATAGGAGTTGAACCTGGTTTATTAATCTTAAAATTAATACAATCTTTTTGAAACATTTTAAATAATTAAATCATGACTAAATTAGCATTATACACTTTAAAATGCACTATTTATCATCTATATTAGCTGCTATTTAAAAATTTAAAGATCTTAGTATGTTAAACATTTATTTAAGCTTAAAACTATTATAATTTAAGCTTTATAAAATTTATTTTACAGCTGTATAATCTATAAAATACTGATATAATAACTTTTTTGTAAAAAAATGATGGCATTGCAAATCAGTAATAAAAATTTAATTCATGGCAGAATTGAACTATATAAAAAAAATTTCTTTTAGATGTTGGCACAAAATTTAACTTGGTATTTAGCTTCTGCCAAAACTAAAGATCTCAATATATATATATATATATATATATATATATTGAGATATACATTGCATTACATATAAAATATATATATATATATATATATATATTATTTTAATGTAATGCAAAATTTAAAGGCATTTATTAATATTAGCTCACAGCATTAAATCTACACCTATAAAGTTGAAATAGTAATTCATTTTTTAACCTAAAATCTATCTCACAAAATACAATTGTGTATATATATAATTATTCATGGAGCAACTAAATGCAAGCATATTGTAGTAATTGTATTTATATGTAGGATTATGTCCATCATTTATTATTAAGCATTGAATTTCTTTAGAAAAATGTAACTTTATTTAAATTTTCCAATTACATTCAACTGTTAGTAATATAGCACATAGGTTAATATATGAATGTTTCGAGTGTTAATATTCTCATCTCTTCTTCAGGTGTGGCTAACTTGACCAATGACAATACCAGCATGGGAATGGAACCTGTATCCTTGGATTTTTGAATATTGAATTTTCATGGTAATGCTTTAACCAACAGAGTCATCCTGCCAAAGGCAACAGTCAATAGAAAATTTTATATACCTATCTAAGAGATTTCTACTGATTTATTCAATTTTTCCTTAAAAGCAACGCTGATCAGTTGTTTTCATACTTTATGTATATGTTGGTTTATAGGGTTATTCACCTTTGTAGTGTGACCAGCTTTCTTGAATTTTCTTCTTTTATCTTTTCCTCTCTGTACAATATTTTTGTATTTTTTCAATTGAAAATATGTTCATTGATACATACATGGTCTGCTACCTTGTAAACATCTGTCTTCTCTCTTTTAATAATTAGTTTGCATGCCTGCACTAACTTTTCAATGGGGATATTGATCTCACTAATATACATTCTTCCATATTTGCATGGTATTTCATAGATAGCCTTGTATGTGTTAGAATTCCTCATAGTGTGGTATTGCTTTGAAAAACTGTTCTGTTATGCTGATTGCAGATTTTCCTTAATTTGCTGCTATTTTTCTTATGTATGGATAGACTGCAGTACCAATAATTGTTTTTTTTCTTTTGATAGCTCTTTTTGTTATTAATTTAATATTTTCTTTTAGTGACAACTGATGAATAACCATTTTTCATAAGAGTTTGTTCTATATAGATTTTTGTTTTTCAAATCACTTGTTTGTGAGCAAACTTCTTTTGCTCTGTTCTATAGTGATAGTACAACTCCATGTTTTGTGTTTCTAGTGTGATTGGATGTACATGCTAAATATTTTTCTGTATGTATAGGTTTTCTGTAAACTGTAATTTTCATTTTGCCATGATGAAATCTTGTCACAAGAACATCTAAAAATGCCTTTTTTTTCTTATTCTGATTCTATTGTGTATTTAATTAAACAGAATATGTTGTTGGTTTTCAGAAAGTTGTAGTTCTGCTCCACCATATGGGAATACAACAAATATATCAATATAGTAATGCCAAACTTAAGGAGTAGTCTTTATAGTGGAGGTTTCACCTTTTTCCATGCAAATATTAATAATTATGGGTGACAATGATGAGCCCTTAGCCATCCCTTAAGTTTGTTGAAAATTTTCTGTGTTGTATTGAAAGTAGGTTGTTGATGTGTAAAATATTAATAGTTTCATGGTACTATCAATACTGAAGAATTATTCTAGTTTGTAAGCTATTATCATCATTTAGTTTTTTTTACAATCGACAATGCTTCTTTACATGGTACATTTGTAAATAAACTTTCTGCATCAAAGATTACTAGTAGATCAGTTCATTCAATTTTCATGTTCTTGCTTAAATCTACAAAATGTATAGAATCCCTGCCAAAGAATTAGTCTTGTATGCCAAAGTATTGAGAACTTTGAGAAGAAATCTTGACAAATTTTGGCAAGGTGAATTTCTAGAACTAACAATAGGTCTTAGTGGAACATTTCCCTTATGGATTTTAGGTAGACAATAAAGATAAGTCTGCTGTGACAGGTTTTTGTAATTTGTTGTCATAATTATTTGCACCCATTACAATTGTTACATTGCCTTTTTCAGCAAAGAAAATGATTATAGATTTATCTACTTTGAGAGATTTAATTGCTTTCCTCTCATCATAGGATATTTTTGACTTCAATTTTTGTTGCTTTTCAAGTGGTGTTTTTATTCTCTAGTAAAGACAATTTTTATGTAATTCCTGAGTGTCTGCCATTATATTTAATAAAGGAATATTAGATGGTGCAATGGTAAAATTTATTCCTCTTTTGAGAACAGAAATTTCAGCATCTGCTAGTTATTTAGAATTGAGATTTTTAACAGTTGGTGCTGGTAACCTGTTTAATACATTACCACTTTTTAGAAGCCTTTGTAGGTTTGCAAGTTTTTTTTGTTATTCTTTTATTTTTTCATGTAATGTTTTCACTGCTTGAGCAACTCTTGTGAAGTCTTCATCAGTAAGTTTATTTTTTAGAAAAAAATATACATTATTAATGGAACACAAGCTTTGACATTTGAAAATCTTTGAGCATTTATTCTTTCTCTTAACAGAGCTTCACTTGCTCTCTAAGTAATTTTCTCAACTCTCTGGGAGTGAATTGGATGTTTTTGTTCTAAACCCTTATGAATTATCCTTTCAGATTTACTTAAGAAAATTAAATGATTTTCTATTTGGATCAGTTTTAGACATAATTTTTCATAATTTTTAAAGTTTGATATAATATAGAATCCATACCAAATATTTAGTGTTTTGCTGAAGTTTTGTGGTGATGGTATTTAGTTGTCTTTACATGTTGATATATTTCCATCTAATAAAAAATAAAATGTTTGACTATTTCTATCTAAGAAAAAGTCAAATGTTGGATTAGTTCAAACATGTAAACACAACTAAATACCATCATCACAAATCTTCAGAAACGCACTAAGTATTTGATAGGGACCTAATACTATATCAAACTTTAGTCCTTACAAAAAATTTATGTCAAAGCTGGGAAAAGTAGAAAATCATTTAACTTTTATAGATAAATGTAAATCTGAAGAGATAATTGCTAAACTTTGCAACTCAAACCTTCAACTCATTCCCAAAAAGCTAAAAAAATTATTCAGATAACAAGTGAAGTTCTGTTAAAAGGAAGAATAAATGCTCAAATGTTTTCTAAGTATCAAAATTTGCATTGCATTAATAATTTAAAATGTTTCCAAAAAATAAACTTACTGATGAAGACTTCATAAGATTTTCTCAAGCAATAACAAAGTCGACTTTACATGAAAAAATTTAAAAAATGCCAAAAAAAAAAAAACTTGCGAACTTACATGGGCATATAAAAGTCATAATGTATCAAGTAGTGTACCAGTTGCATTTGTTAAAAATCTCAGTTCTAAACATCTAACAGTTGATGAAATTACTAATTCTCAAAAAAGGATTAATCTTTGTCATCACCCCATCTAATATTCGTTTATTAGATATAATAACAACCACTGAAGAAATCACTCAAAAACTGACTTTAGAAGAAAGAGCAGAATTACATTGGGGAATAAAAAGAGCACTCCAAATGCAAATGAAATATGTTTTTTGATAAGAAGAAAGCAATTAAATCTCTCAAAGTAGATAACTCTATAATCATTCTCCCTGCTGACAAAGGCACTACCACAGTTGTAATGAATGCAATTCATTATGATAACAAAATATAAGAACTCTTCACAGCAGGTCAATACAAAAAGTGGCAAAAAACCTGATACTGAATACAGAAACAAGGTTACAAACATTACTCAGAAAGCTTCACAGGTACTTCAGTAATTCAGAATAAAGTAAACTAATATCATATTTTTAAAAAAAATTTCATCTTTATGATCTACCTAAAATCCATAAGGATTATGTTCCACTAAGGCCTATTGTCTCAAAATTCCCAATCCTTTGGTATACAAGACTAATTCTTTGGCAGGGATTTTAGACATCTTGTTGAATTAGTCAAGAACATGAAAATTGAATGAACTGGCATACTAGTAAGCATTGATATGGAAAGTTTGTTCACAAATGTACCATATGAAGAAACATTATCTGTTATAAAGAAAAATATTAAATGGTGATAATAGCTTACAAACCAGAACAACTCTTTCTATTGCAACCATAATGGAACTATTTCATTCTGCATAACAACAAGCTTCTTTTAATACAAAAAATTTCCAACAAAATCAAGGGATAACTGTGGGCTCAGCATTACCACTCCTGTTTATCAATACTTGCATGGAAGAACATAAAACCACAGCCATAAATACTTCTCTACATTCACCTAAAGTTTGGCTTCACTGTGTTGATGATACATTTGTTGTATGGCCACACACACTACTATAAACTTTTTGGAAACCTAACAACTATATACTTCCTTCAATTAAATTTGCAAATAGAATCGGAACAAGAATAAAAGTTGCCATTTATAAAGGTTCTTGAGACAAGACTTCCTCTTGAAGAATTAAAACTACAATTTACAGAAAACCCATATATAAAGAAAATACTTAGAATATACATCCACACATGGAGTTATATTCTCATTATTGAAAAAAGCAAAAGAAGTTTGTTCAGATACCAGAAAAACTGTATCTATGAAACACTATGAAAATGTGATTGTAAGAGACAAACTGATGATTAGAAGAGAGAAAACATATATAACCAAGATAGCAGACCATGTATGTACCAATTAACATATGTTCAATTGGGAAAATACAAAAATATTGGATACAGAAGAAAAGTTACAAAGAAAAAATTAAAAAAAGGCTGCTCACATGATAATGGTAAATAACATCATAAATCAACCTAGTGTGACTATACATAATATATGGAAAACACTAATAAACTTTCCTCTTAGGAAAATGTAAAAAAAAAAAAAATCAGGAGGACTCTTTTAGACTAGTGTATGAAATTTCTGCTGACTCTTGCCTTTGGCAGGATGACTCAGTTAGTTAGCAAATTACTTTAAAATAATTCAATATTTAAGAATCTAAAAATTCAGGTTCCATTCCTATGCTAGTATGCTTGTCAGGCCAGCAATATCTGAAAAAGAGTGGAGAATAATATCACTCAAAATATTGTGATTTTATTTACCTGTGTGCTAATACTAACAGTTGAATGTAATTAAAAATTTAAATAAAGTTAAATTTTTCTAAAACATTCAATACTTAATACTAAGTGACGGACATAGTCCAACATATAATACCATCATCACAATCCTTCAGTAAAACAACCTTATAATAATATATTAAATTCAGTTGAACTGTGAATGTGCTTATATTTTCAGTGTATTTGTCATTAATATAAACATTCAGCTTTTTCTAAGTATCAATATTTGATTTATTTATCATATAACAACAAGATCAAATAAAAATTATCATATGATCAGTAAACGGTGTTAATATGAGAAACCAATCAACATTTGCAAGTTTATTGAAAATTTCTCTGCAAATCTGACTTGTTAATTATTATAATTATGTTTGAGTTTGAAGCTTCTCATTTATAAATTTAATAACCATAATTTATTTATTGATTTACAAAAATTATTAATATATACATAAATTGTTTTTATATAACATAATGATGAAATGCTATTTAAAAAGTATCAAGAATACCAGCTGATAAATGCTTTTATAAAACATTATTTTTAAACTAAAATTAATAGATGCTTTATTTTCCATCTGAGCAATTTTATCATTTTAGTTACCAGAATCAGATGATAAATATCTCTAAGATTCATATTTTCAATTAAATAAAATATTTACATTGTAGTAAAATAATTGTCAACAATATATTGGTTATTAACCAAGTGAGGAGCCCAACCCAAATACATAATATTTACTGAGTTTTGTCAGTAATGACCATGTAAATAATTAATTAACCAGATATTAGATTAGTATTTTTTACAATCTTTTAACATAGTTTATTATAATATTTATGTATTACTTTTAAAATAAGTTGGTGAAAATGAGTAGACTCTTTCATTTAAGCAAATCTTAAATATTGAAGGTTTTATTTTTATTTTTCCTTATTTTTTTAGATATTTATTTTTTATTCTACATTTGGAATTAGAATTATTTTTGTATGAGAGAAATATATAAAAAATAAAAATGCAAATCTTTAAAGTTTATGCTATAGTTATTACTTTATACAATATTTCCAAATGTATTCTAAAAACTTTATGAAATAAAACTGTTTAGTCAGAGCCAGAGAGAGAATTATCTATCAGCATCCTTTTGCAAACAGTAATTGCCACACACCCCTCCCTCAACAAAAGAAAACAAATTCTACATAATTTTATATATATTTTAATATTTTATTAAAGATAACAGTAACAAAAATTTCTATTATATAATTATAAATTACTTTCTGAGTTTTTACATAACTAAATTTAGATACAATATCATTAACATTTTTCATATTGTATGTCATTTTCTATAGCTATCACTAAAAAATTTACCTGCTGATCTTGTGACATTGTTGAACGTAAATAATTTTTAATATTTTTTAAATTCAAAAATTATCTCTCTCCACAAGCCACACTTGTAAAAAGAGTAGTAATATTCTTAATGATATGCTCAAATTTGGGAGCAAAATTATCATTTGCATTTTAGTATTGAAGTAATTTACTTGAAAATATTTTTTATTGTATAAGATGCTTATCAAAGTTAATATTTATAAATAAAAGACTATAAGACATGTTGCTAGAAGCTTTTCTCTATTAAACAACAATATTTTCTATACACTTTGGTAAGGTTGACTGAAAAGTTGCCAGATATCTTTAAATTCCCTGTAACACCCCCACAGACTAACCACCTCCCAACACCAACCACTGGCTCAAAGAAGTAATCAAACAAGCCTCAGATTGCTTGATATCTAACAATAGAGTTGGAGAAAAGAAACTTAAACACTGTGAGGTCTATCAACTCACCCATACTGAAAAACATTGTCCTCCCACACTACTTCAAATCTCAAACAAATTGATTACGAGTAGATTTCAACTATGGACTCTAGAACCAAAGTATCTTGATTTCTTAATAAAGCTAAATCTTGAGGTGTTACCAACCAATTATTTCTTACATGTGAAAAGAGGTATCTCAAAATAGATCCCACATGCCCTCTCTGTTGTAGAACAGATGAAACCACAAGACTCACCATTTTTGATTCTCTTGATTTAAAAGAACTTCAATCCCTGATTCTAAATATTACCAGATTGAGATGTGATATTATAAATATCCTAATAGTTAGCATTAAAAAGTGTGCTTTTTCCTACATAAAGATCTCTACTTTTTTGCTATTTGCACTTTGGGCAGTAAGATGCCAATTATGATTCAGGCAAACACAGCAGACATCATTGATACTGAATAAGATCAAAAAAATAAAAGAAAGGGATTTAAAAATCTCACCTCCAGAAATATATGATGCTGCATAGGATCTCATCAATGTCTAGGAATGAAAAGCAGATTAAGCCTATACTAATTTTAAAACAGGACACTCTCTATTTTAAAATTGTATAGTTATTGTGAAAAGAATTGCAATAAATCTCATTAAATATTCACTGCTGCATAAAACATAAAACTGCTTAATCAAGAATACATTTGGACTAGTGTTGAAATGTTACCAAGTAAATATTTAAACTGTACATCCAGAAAAAATGATTTACTTACAGTTTAAGTACTACTTATACTAACTATGATGCCTGTCCTTTTGTTTCATTGGCTATACTTAAATTGTAAAAAAAAATTAACTTGTGTATCATCTTTGTATTCCAATAAATTATTTAATTTTTTTTAAAAAACAACAAATATCTAATATGCAGATATATACAATTTTTTTAAAATATTTACTTTAAACTGTAGCAGTAGATGCCCTTGCATTGGCAAAAAAACTTAAAATTTTTCATTTCAATAACATGTTTAAAGTTCAGTTTGTTCTTTCATTTCACCATGATGAACATTTTTCAAATGTTTTACTTATTCATTAGGACAGTTGAGAGACATGCACATAATGTTTTAAAACATATTTAAGTTAAATATTATACAATTAAATATACAAATCATAATGTTAGAACAAGTATTTATATTACTGTTATTAATAGTTCTCACAATAATTAAGATTTTATTTCAAATTTAAAATAACATTACTTAAATATTTTAAAATAGTATTCCTTTATATTTAAATATACACACACATACACATTTAATTATTGCATTAAAATTGTATGTCACTATTGCAAGTAGTTTTATCATTATGTATATGTTAATATAAATATTGCTTTACTGATTCTATTATAACTACTTTATACACATATATACAATATTATGTATTAATTACTGTATTGCCCTTTTTTTAAAGTTATCTTAATGTTGTTTTTGCAACTAAATAGAAAACTATGATTTTTTTCAAAACTGCTACAAGAATTCTACTTGCTATAAAAATATGGAACTTAAATTTTTTTTTTTTTTAATTTTGCTTGATATGGTAAATTTAAGATATTTTTATAATAATTCAATAAACATTTTGGAGTTATAATATTTAAATACAGGTATACCTTACATTCCTGGAGTTTAGATGTAATTATAGAGTATTTGAACCTAATCTTTCAAACTCTTTTAGCTATTCAATTTATCTCATACAACTGATGGTATGAATGGCTGGAGGATTGGAGGTTTAGAATAGGGTGAAGTCTGACCATTAATGTTTGAAAATTTTCTATCTTAATATATAATGAGCATTGATTATATACATATGTGTGTTGAGATAATGATCTGGACCAACTGAAGAATGCTGATTCAGCATGAAATATGTATATTGGAGATCATTTATCTTTTTCACATGTGTGTGGACATGTGTATTGGTTGCATGAGATAGATTGGATAGCTAAAAGGAGTTTGAAAGTCTGGGTTTAAATCCCCTATAATTTTGAAGTTACATTTATTATTATTATTTTAGAGATACCAAATAATCATCACTATATATATATATATATGACATGGATAGCAATAGTAAATGGACTGGTCCATTTTCACACCACATAGCAACATGATATAAAATATGGATCATTTAACCCCAGCATACCAAGACATAACTGAAAATATCACAAAAGAAAAACAAACCATAGGAAATTATAATTGAAAAAATTGCATTTCCAGAAGTGATTATTTATTTTAATACTATTATATTTTTTTTCATTTTGTAGAAATAATGAATCAACTTGCATTAATTAATATTCATAACCAAAATGTATTCTTAATTCTGCATCATTTTTTGTTCTCTTTTGTATCAGGTCTCTTTTGCCTTCCTATCTTGCTATCATCTTCTGCAAGCTCTATGTTTGGTAGCATGTAGCTGGTATTATTCTCTGATTCAATAATGATAAACAATTATCTCAATTTTAGTAGCACTAATAAGCAATATTTAAAAGTATTATATTTGATATCAGAAAATGTGAATTATCATCTTGCCTAAATATTCTAATAAGGCACCGTTTTCATTTTTTAAAATCCATTAAGGGTAGTAGATTGCTCATGAGTAGAACGAAATAATTTGTTCTGAAAGCTTGCATTAAGTAATATGAGAAAGGGTTGTGATGTTTTGAATATATTTCTATTGATAGAATCAGTTTATCAATGAATCTACTGTGAGACTAATAGATTATGTATTTTTATGTTTGATTATCTTTTTTCGATTGAAAAGTGATTTTATTACCTCATTAAAATTTTATAAAAACAAATATGAGAAGTCTTTCAACATAAATATAGTATGTGCTTTCTCAGACAACTTATCAGCTATAAAATTAACGATTTGTCAGTATTATTTTAGATTACGTACAAAATTAGTAATAACATGTAAGCTAATTATATTATCACTATTCACGACACGTTTTAATATAGCTTTGAAACATTAAAAATCATACCTAATCTTAGTAGGCAAGACAGAAAATATTTTTCATCAGATTAACGTCAGTTTAGTTTGCATTTTTATATTTTTCTTTCTGGTATTATCCTCTAGCTAAAAATAGCTAGATACTCATTCAATAATATCTACCTGAGTAGTTACTGCTAAATATTCTTTCGCTATCTATTAATTAATATCCATTTGAATGCCTATAAGACATGTATTTAAATATAGATTTTAAGTCTAATTGAAAATCCTCAAGCATCTAAACAAATTTCCAAGTATCATAAGAATTCTAATCCTAAGTCAAGATTATGAAAGTAAATCTAAGATCTTTTTCATTAGTTTATATATATATATGTGTGTGTGTGATGTGCGCTATAAATTCCATTAACTTTTGCCAACAAAAAAAAATAATCACTTCTATCTATAAGTTTAAATTATTATACGACTAAATGACTAAAATAATAATAACCAATAATGTTTAACAATTTATTTGTGGAGTTTTATAGTGGTTAGAAATAACTCTGCTCTTAAATATAATCGTCAGTGAACTTAAATAATTTTAACTTTATAAATATCTCAACAAAATTAAAATTTACTCCTCGGTTGTTATTATTCTAATTATTCATTCATATAAAAATTTGGAGTCACTAAAAGAAATGATCATTTTCTTTCACCAAAAGTTGATGGAATTTATAATGATTCGAGATTGTTGCAATTATACAAGTATATATTCAATATTTGGCGATTAAACACTCTAAGTGTACATAATTCTAAGCACTGTATTATTCTTTTCATTATATCCAATAACATCAAAGGAATCATATTAATGGTAATAAGAATGGCATTGCTGTGATAATGAGAGTGTTAATTATTTAAAAGCAGTTGATAAAGGTAGTTGTCTAGAAACAAAGCAAAACTCTACATATAGTAGTGCCATCTTGTGCTAACAAGAGCAATCAATGGGTGCCAGAAGGCTTGTGCATAAAATCCCTATCTAGTGCCTACTCATCACAAGATGGTGCTACAATATGGAGAGTTTTGCTTTGTTTTCAATTGTTTAATAACAATTATGTGCTAGTATGAGATAGTGATCAGGTGATGTTTAGTAGTTGTCTAGAAATGTTACAAATTGCTTTTTTTTTTTTTTTTTTGAGCATATGATAGATTTGATGTCATTTCAATTACATTTATGTGGTTTGCAATTGAGCAAAGCTATATTACAATAACTATATTATCTAAATTTTGTAACCATGTTACTAGAAGCATTTTATTTATGGTTTATGACTATCAATTTATTATCATTGACATATCCTTGTAAATGTTGATAGTCATTCTCAAGGAAAAAAAATAGACAGTCAAAAAAAGTATAAAACTTTAGAAATAATTTGTATCTCAAAGAATATATATATAACATTGACACTTTGACTTCTTTATTTTATATACTGCTATCTTTTCCTTTATTTTGCAGCAAATTTTTAAACGTTATCTAATTATAGCACAATATTTCATTTTGTTTTCAGATTTATATATAATATAAATGGAATCAACCTTTTCTATGATAAGCAGGCTTAAGTTGACTATAAAACCTTTTTAAGAATTTTATTACAAGCTCAATTGAACAAAGATATAATTTTATAATTGTAGACTCTATAGTAGGGGTCAGCATCTTTTTTGTGGTGTGTGCTGAATCTATGCTGCAATGTTATTCTAACAATTTTTTTATAAATAGTATCAAAATTGGGTCAGTTAAAATGGGGTTTCAAAACTATATATTATATACAGTTGAAGCCCATTATAACTGATCTTATATTATTGGTCATTCAATATTTTAAAATACATTAGATCATATGTGAAAAGTATGCTTTGTTAAATTTTAATTTTACTATAAATTATAAATTACAAGTTTTTTTTTTCAGTTCATAGTTTAAATTAAAAAATTATCAAGAATTCTAATAGGATTGTTATTCTTTATTATTAATCTGAGCTATTAAGAAATAAATGTGACCCTTGTCCTTGTACCCTTTACATAATTGCTCAACACCAAGTCTGTAATTTAATTACAAATTATATATATATATTACTATAGTACAATATCTATACTTCAATGTATTAGCTACAGCAGCAACATATTTGATTCTGTATTAAAACTCAATATCCAAGTCTAACTTTCTATTTAAAAAACTATCATGTTGTTTAAATTGGTGTAAATTCTTTATGTGATAATCATCAAAGTTAATTGTCAGTGATTTTTTTTTATCATTGATTGATAAAAGACTAATTTTTGAACAATAAGTATTAAATCAAAATCTTTTTAAATAAAAACACTTTTTAGATCATTTTTTCAATAAGTAAGAATAGAACAATCATTAGTATAGTATAATTCAAGAAAATAAAAAGATGCAGTTTTTATTTTTCCTTTTAATCAATTCAAATTAAAAACGCTATCATCAACTTTGTTTCATATCTTAATGTCTGCTTCATGAAGCCATTTATAAACTGTTCACAAATCGCTATCATAAAAATAGAAACAAAACTGAAGTTAATTCACATCCTTGTTTAAGACCAGTTTTCATTTCAAATGCTGATAATATCCACTAGCACTAATATTTTGTGTAACAGTCAGAATCATCTATCTCGCTAACACACTGCAGAATTCAAACCCCAGACACAAAACTGAACATTCTAGGAGGGATTGTCTTCTAGATATGCTAAGTTCAAATCTAAAGCCCGAATTTTACAGTGCCATCTACGTGACAACGCATCTGATGCCACTACTAGTATAAACTTTTGACTGGTGCCTGGTGGTCAGGGAGAAACAAAAGACTCTATACTAAAAGAAGCTTGGGTGGCTAATTAATGTCTATGGATTTACAAAAGAAATGAAGAAAATATATATATAGACCGAGACAGTGATAGGAATCAATCAAATAAAGATCAAATTTAGTTTAAATGATTTCACAAAATTTATTTATATAAAATATATATATAAAACCACTGTCTGCTTATATGAGACAGGGACGCATATTAAATAATTGTTGGCATTATATTCCAATAAATGACAAAAGGTTTTAAAGCAAAGTGATATATTCTATTCCTCAGGTTAATAGCCTTACGATAATGTGCTTGAAGAGATAGGAACATGTGTGAGGTGCTTTGAGCAATTATACAAGTCTAAGAAAATATTTGAAAATTAAGTGTTCTAAAATATTAATTGATTTCGAGAATAGCACGGACAAAAGCCTACTAAGCAACAAAATGGGAATGTGATCAAAGCATTTATTCGAAAAAAAAAAATAATAATAATAATAATAATAATAATAATAATAATAATAATAATAATAATAATAATAATAATAATAATAATAATAATAAAAAAAAAAAAAAAAAAAAAAAAAAAAAAAAAAAAAAAAAAAAAAAAAAAAAAAAAAAAAAAAAAAAAAAAAAAAAAAAAAAAAAAAAATAATAATAATAATAAAGTTACATTGGGAGGTCAGTATTGCTGATAATGAATTTATTAAAGTTGGAGGGTGTGACACGTTTAAGTCATGGATGCTTTGTAAAATAAATATAAAAATAAAACAATATTGAATATCCAGAATGATTATGGAGGGCATCTCGCCGCTAACCTGTAGGAAAGTATTTTATGAACAGCCGAAACTTAGCGACTGGGGACGATTGCGTTTAATTCCCAGGTGTGTCATTTGTGGACACACTCTGCCTGGAAACTGCAATAAGCGAAGAGAATGGACTTGGCCGTGTAAAGAATCCTTGGAAAAGTAAAACAAAGTGGTCTCAACAACCAATTCATTTACCAGCAATATGAGACTAGTGTATATAAAACATACTGAATGGGTTTTACTTGGATTAAGAGAAATGCCCAATCAAATTCCCAGAAATTCATTTAAAAGGGTCCGCACATTCTCGACGTCAATGATGAACTTTGTAATTAAAGTAGAACATGGTAATTAAAATAGGAAAATGCATTCTTGCGGGTTTGAAAAGTAAGTATAGATTTATATACGCAATCATGCATTAGGGGACACATTTAATCATTGACCTCGCACATACTCTCATATTAGATTAAGATCAATAACATGTAGATTTTAAACTATGTGATTATATTATATATTAAAGAAAAGAATCACCCTGGAATGAGTGATTTGCAAGATAATAAAATTGGAAAATTATTTAGAAATTTAAAATATGCCTTCATAGCGGGGTCTTATTTTCAACAAAAGGAATAATTCACTCGGTCAAAGACGATTCTGACACATTATCATAATAAAATAACAGAAAGCTTAATAAATAGAAAATATTAACCCAAGGATAGAGAGCAAAAATGTTGATTATATTTAAAGAAGTACATAATGGTGTTATGTGAAATATAAGAAAACAATTTAAAATAGCTATAGCATGTTAGTTATCACAAGAGCTCTTGGGTTAATTTAGGGTTGGTAGATTGATGGTCGGCAGGTTTTTATATAATTTAACAGCAAAATCTGGAAATGTTCATATTTTTGGCAGCAGCAGCAGCAGTTCTGGGGTTCCTTGTGTGATAACTTCCGATGGTCTATGGCAGCATATGACCATTCCGGAGAGAAATAGCCTTCTTGCGCTCTACTCAGTCATGTCAAGATTTACAAATTACTACAATAATTTTGGTTAGAAACATTAGACCTCAGAATGATTTCTCTTAGAAACATTAGAATGGAGAACAAAAGAAAACCCTCCTTTTTATAGTAGAATTTAACAATAGAACTGCCCTGGAGTGTTACAAAAATATATCGGACTTATCAGCTGTAATTAAATCTATCCAAATGTCTAAAGGAATTCAACATTAATTAATTTCTTTTGTTAATTTCCCTGTTGACATTCGAATTACACACTAGATTTAATTAAAAATTACTTTTATTAATTAAAGAAAACCTTAAGTGGACATCTGCTGTTTTTAGATAAACTTATATAATATTAACTATTTAAACTATTGTCCCTCATTTATTTTAACAGAAATATTTGGAATGACTTTTATTAGATTAAATGAAAATTATTTTACTTTTAAATTGCAATATTTGAATCTATTTACTAAACGAATATTTACTAAATGAATTTTATTTTAAATCAAAAATATATTACGACGGTAATATATTTGTAAATAGATTCAAACAAAATAACTTTAACAATTTATAATTTTGATATGTTTTAAAATGCATATCATAGTGTGTGCGCAATTACGACTTATGTAACCTACTTTTTAATAAATCAAAATTATGTGAACATATACATAATCCATAATATTTTATTTTATTTGGGAATGAGTTATATATATAATACGAGCATTGTGCTCGTGGTTTAAAATTAGGTGGGATTTTCGGTATATAAGCGTATTGCAGACACACTATGATAGATTGGGGTTCAAACTAAGGTATGAGGGTAGGAAATAGGTGAGAAAAGATGAAACGAAGATCTGTAAAGCAGACCTTACTGTTTCATTTGGTTAATAATCAGCTAATTTTAAACAAGACCTGTTAATTAATTAAATCAAAGGTCTTCACGGAATTAATAAAAACAATATACAAATGAATCTGGTGGTTTTATACTTGTGTTAATTTTCCTAACTACTAATCCATGCCTATACTGCTTTTTGATAATTTTTAAATCCTAATAAATAATCGATAGTAATTCGTGTATTATTAAAAGCAATATATTCATCATTCCAATAAAGTATGTGTGTTGTAGTGAATAGCAATGATGTTACATGACTGGAATAGCATCTATGTTTATATCATTATCATTTAACTTTGGAGCATGCTTGTCTTTGATCACATGAATTTCATTTCTATTCTGACTTTTTACTATAATTTAACCAATTAGATGCCATTTTGTGAAAGTGTATAAATGACCATCAATCTGTACGATATAGAAAAATTCAAAAACAGTAGGCCATTTAAATTTGTACATGCACTAGCACCTTTTCTAACAATTTTGGGTCTACATTTATTTTTTATGCAACCTTTGCATTAAAATTTTCAGTAAAAGAAATATTGGGTATGCTTTTAAGATACTGATTTAATACCAATATCTAACAAGAAATAAATATTTTCATCTCCCAATTCTTTGAATCTAATGCTAGAGCATTGCACACCTCAAGTGTAAATACTTTTTTTTTTTATTAATATATCAAAAAATTCCAAGAATAGAAAATATCAATAAGATAAATGATGACCTGCTTATTCAACAAAATATAATTATCTATTTGTTTAATTATTTCTACCATCTGGAAGTTTCAGTAAGAGCATCACAAAAGGCTACTACATTATTCTCTCCTCTGTTTAAGTCTTGAAAATTTCACTCAAAAAGCTGAACAAAATGATAGCTATGTTTTTATGAATTTGTTGAACATTTGACATTACATCATCAAACCAGCATTCCGATTTATATTATATCATCTCAAATAATTAAACTGAAAACTTGAAATAGTCTTAAGGTTTGAACAATCAAGCTCTCATTTTCTAAATCTTACAGATCTGATACTAAATTATATTCCATATATTTTAAACTTCAAACTATAGTTAACTATAAAAAGTTATTCCTTTCACAAACAATAATAATATTAGGCTATAATGCATAAGCGACTATTTATAATTTGATATATATAGAGAGTCTCATAATATATTTTCTATGATTTGTAAAATGAATGCATTAAATGCTCATCATCAATGCTTTTGTAATTTAAATGAAATGAGTCAGTAAAGTTAGATTTTAACTTACCATTGGTCTCAGGGGATCAATTTAATATGAAATTCCTGATTCAGATTAATTACATATATATATATAAATCAAGTGATTCATGTTAACAAATTTACCAAAATAGATAAATAAAGTATAACAAGAAGTTTATTCAAGAAAGTTAGAATATGCTATTTATCAATTGAATTTTTTAAATTGCATAGGAAATTTTAATAGCTATAAAGTAGATAAGACGTGAAATCGAACCGTTTAAGTGCTTGGGATAATGAAAGGCAATTAAAGTTAAATATTACTTGGTTTATATATATGTAAAAAGAAAGAATAAGGAATAGAATTAGAGAAACGGGGGCGGAACAATGAAAAAGATGTCATAAACCAAGCATGACAATTGCCTTTTAATGAAAGTTTGAGACGTTTTTCATCCTTGTTTTGCCCTGCAGTTAATTATAGCTAGGTAACTATTTACCAAGCAAAAAATGTGCGTACATGGGCATATATATATATGATACGTTTACATATAAGCAGTACATTAACATATATATATATTAAAGTTATGTAAATAGTTTAATTTAATTTTTTTATTTACTTTTTTTTTCTTTTTTGAATTTAAATAAAATATTTCAGTAATTTAAAACAAAATCCTTAAAACTAATGATACCATTTAACATTTGACATCATTTTTTTAATAACATCCATGTGTTTAAATGACGTTTTGCTTAATTAAAAAATCTGTCTTTTGTTATATTTAATATTTTTCAATTATGAAATAATAAGTTTATTATATTTTACAAAATTCTTTGCGAAGTAAGAGGTGTGTTGCTGCTGCCTTCAGCGAAATACAATTCAGCGGAGTTAGGGTTCCGCAGATCTAAAAATAAACTAAGTATTCTCCGGTCCAAGTTTCTAAAACAGTTTCAGTGTGCGGGACCATTTTATTAAGTTTTGTCGCTTAATCATTAATAGGAACTTCTTTAATGGCGTTCTTGGAACATGGAATGAGGATGAGGCATAAATGGAACGTAAGAAAGTATAATTTTACATTAAGAATTTGTTAAGATTATGCTTTAACATTTTATATGTTGTTGTTATAATTAACTTATAAGTAATTTGCTTTTTTTGGCCTACAATTTTAATTACATAATATTATTCCAGGCGAGAACTTAATAAGCGATACGCCAAGTATGAAGAAAACTCTGATTCTGCTGTGTGTATTCTTCCTAATTCCACAAGGTAAGTCCTAATTCATTTTTTTTTAAATAAAAAAAACGGTATTTAATTAATATAACGTTAAAAGGAATTTAGTTCTTATACTTATCCGTTTATAATTTAAAATATGTCTTTTTTTTGTGTATACCAATTTTATTAAACAAATAATTTAATACGGTACACTTACATAAATATATTGCAGATAATAAAAAAATACTTTTTTTACATTTTAAAAATAAGTAAAGTTCAAGAAACGGTTTAAGATTAATTCGTAATAAATTACTTTTTTAAAAAAAAAAAAAGTTCTAAATTGATATAAAACAAACCAGATTTCAAAATAGAATTACTGGGTACTTATGTTAATATGAATACTTCTTTAATGTGTTGTATATTATTTAATAAACAAATCTAAGGTCAATTTTAGCTTTAGTTCAAAACTTTTAGAAAAGATGGCGCTTCTATAAACTATTTCTGTGTCTCGTGTTTCTATAACTAATATATGTAATGAATAAAAATAAAATTATTGCAGGAAGAATTTAAGAATTTATTACAAGAAAACATTTATTAATGTAATTATAATTGCTATGGTAAAACATGTGTTACTTTATGTAGTACACATATATATATATAGCATTTTGGCTAAGCATGTGTAAATATATACATGTACAGTATAAGGATGACTAAAGTGACAATTTGAATAAACATTAAAATCATTATTAATGATCTTTCAAAGAACAATTTTAAATCAGGGCAAAATTTGGAAACTTATTTTAATTTTAGATAAACAAACTTTTTTTTTTAAAAATAAGTAGACTCATAGCGATTATAACTAATCATTCAATTATTGGTTAGTAAATGAGTATATAAGCAAACTTTGGAGAAAGTAAAGACCTGAGGTATTTTGATTTGTTTAAATGAAAATAGATGTATTGCCCATAAATAAAATAGATTGATTGTCGTGAATTGCAAAAGAGCAGACAAACTATAACTCTGGCAACTTTCTTTAGGTCTTTTTGTATCTTGTTCTATTTTTCAAAAACCGTAATCAGATATTTTTTTTAAATCATCAATATTTTTTTCTCCTTCTACAGACCCTACCCACTTACATATTTTTTCCCATATGGATTATTATGTCGATCTTATTTTACAATTTTCTCTAAAAATATATTTTTTTATTTGTTCTATTCAACATCTTCAGTATTGCTTCCCATATTTATTTAATTTATCTATTCTACTGCAAAACCACATCTCAAATGACTCAATATTACTTCCTTTTTTTAATCTCCCAAGCTACAATATGACATAAAAGTAATTCTTGATAAAGCATTTAAGAACTTTTTATATATTTGGAACAGTTTTATTTGTAGTTTGATAGTTTTTATTTATATAAATTGTACTATCTAACATTTATCAAGTTTTGTCAGAAAGTTTTCTTGTGTTTTCACTGTTAATAAACTGTGATATTAGTATTATATTTTAAACAAAATAATAATTTTGTTTAAAATATAATACTAATATCACAGTTTATTAAAGGATACAATGTAAATCTAAGAAAAGGAGATGCAAAAATTATGTTTAAATTATAAGCAATAACAATTATGTTATAACTTTAACCAGTAATCATCAAGTTTTCCTAAGACCAAACCTGCCTTTGTATAGAAAATTTTAATAGTAATCACAATATATTATCCAAAAAGAGATATTTAAACCCAGACTTTCAAACTCCCTTATTATTATTATTATTATTATTATATTTCAAAAGGCACTTTATTAACTCAAAGAAACTTTACATTGTTTGCATGTTTTACATTGTGTTACATTGAATTATTTACATATATTAATTTGCTCCAGAAATGGATGTTTCAATTGAAAAAACATTGTCCATTATTAGTTAGTTCAAGCGAGAACATAGTTCCTTGTCTTTATGTTGTATGCAGTTTCTTCCAATTATAAACTGCTGTAATTGTGCATGGTCCAATTTTAATTGATTGCTCATTATTTCTTGCATGTCACTATAGTTCATTATAATGTCTCTCTTTTTAATTAAATTGATAAAATGTTTGTGAATTTTGCTGATATTGGTTTAACTGAGTGTGTAATATACTTACAACATTGATGGCTGTTTTAACAAAGACCAAGTTGCTTCATATAAAAGTGGACAGGTAATTAGCCTATCTCTATTTTGAATGCATGCTAATTTGTTTTTAAATGTAGACAAGTGGTGTCTGGTATTTTTTCCAATCAAGAAAGTGCATCTGGTGCACCAGAATGCATATAAGATGAATGTGGCCACTCTAATGCTGGGTATTGATCTCTCCCTGAAAGCACCAAGTATTTGATTAATCATGATACCTGGCTTTCTGTATGCATTACACATAATCTGTCTTGTTTTGTTTAGAGCCAAACACTTGTATATAAGGTGGTGTAGTGTCTCCTCTGCTTGGTGACACAGTCCACAGAAGGGATCAATGGATAGATATAGTCTTTTATGATATAGAATATGTGTTGTTGGCATCGCAACTAGACTCATTTTGATTATGAAGTCAAAATATTTGGAATCAAGCACCCATTTTTTAAATTCCTTGAGCAATTTTTTGTTGTTAATTTCCAACATAGGAGGGGAAGCACTCATATCAGTTTGAGTGTTGACTAAATCATAGATTTCCCAGTATGAATATTTATTTAGAAACTGATCTGGATTATGTACAGTGGTTTTGTATTGATAGATAATGGTAGCAAAGAATAATTTTTTTGGAGGCGGCCTATCTGTTGGAGTGACCTCGACCAAGTGTTTAAGTCTAAGGAATTTTGCAATTGGGGTGACTATTAGGTTTCTCAGCTTTTGTAATTGGAAGATGTTAATGCTATGCAAGCCAAGACCATTTTTGATAAGGGGTTTGTTGAGTTTTTTAGATGAGATTGCTACAGTTTTTTTAGACCAGAGTAGCTTATTATATATGGTTTTAATTTTTGCAATAAATGCTTTTGAGAAAGAAACAACTGGCACATAATAAACTATTTTTGTTGTAATAAGCTGATTAATTAACTGTACTTTTGCATATAGTGACATATATGTTTTTGATAAAGAGTCTACTATTCTTTCAGCTTCTTCTTTCAGCCTATTTTGAATGTGACATCTAATTCCCATGATTCCCAAATGAAATGGGAACCCAAGGAAAGGGATTGGCTTTGAGTTGTAGTTTGATTCACATTGCTTTCCAGTGAATAGTGTCCAAGCTGTAGTTTATTCAGGATTTAATTTGTATTTTTGTGGATATTCTTGCAGTATCTTTTGTAGCTGTGGTATTTGTTTTTTGGATGTCAGGAAGACAGTGACATCATCCATGTATGCAAGGCATGCAGTTTGCTGTTCTGTGCCAGGTATCTCAATTCCACCAAAAGTCTGCTGTATGCTATTAATGAGGGGATTAATGTATAATATAAACAGCAACGAGCTAAGAGGGGACCCATGGGATATTGACTGAGTTGGGGTGAATGATTGGGAGTTTTTTCCATTTAGTGTTACATGAATCTCTCTATTTAAAAGTAGGTTAGCTATTAGGTACAAGTGTGTTCTAGGGATTTGAGTGTTTTCAAGCATTTCTATTAGTGTAGATATGTTTACTGAATCAAAGAGAGCCTCAATATCAAGCTGTACCACAATGGGAGCATATTTTTTTCTCTGTCTGACTGTTTTTAGAATTGCTTTAAATAACAATGCTGCCTCTGTTGTTGAAGAGCCCTTCTTTGCATACTGTGCTTCAGAAATGAGTGGTAATATGTATGATTCAATTTCATCTTTAATAATTTTTTTGATGATCTTGATAGGCAATGGTCCCATAGATATTGGTCTAAGGTCAGTAGTTAGTGGAATGATTGTTTTCTTTTTATTATATGGCACTAGGGCAAGTGTGTAGACCCCCTCAATGGTCATGATTTTCTGTGTTAAATAGTTAGCTAAACAATTTAAATATTTTGCTGTAAATTTGCTTAGATGTTTTAATATAAATAGTGGGATTCCAGGACTTCCTGGGTGATAAGCATCTGGAATACTATTGAGTTTAGCTATGAAAAGATCTGTAGCAAATGGGGTTTCAGTCCCAGGAGGGCCAAACATATCATGCATTATTGTAGGTGATTCCTGTGTTTGTAACTTTTTTTTGAAAAATTCAAAGATGGGCATAATCATATTTTGACCTGCATATGTTGCATTATCTGCATTTATTGCCATTGGCACCTTTATATTCAGCTTGTTTCCAAGTGCCCACCTTATGTAATCTCTGGTCCAAGTATGAGGTTTGAGGAGGCATGTTTTACTTTTTTTTATTTTTAAATAGCTTTTAAGTGCATCACAAGCATTATTGTATGCATGCGTAAGCTTAAATATGTACTACTGTGTGTAGTGTGATGGGTTTATCTTGATTATCTGCTGATGTAACTGGTCTGCTAGAGATAGAAGTTTTGATGGTGGAGGTTGCTTCATGGTTAAATGGTTGATGTTAAATGACAGTATACCAATAAATGCAAGATATTGTTGTACTGGGTCAAGGTCCATATCTTTAATTTTATTTAGCATTATATATGTCTCAGAAAAAATGAATTCCTTGGTTGCTGTAGGGAGTAGAATTTGTATTGTTTTTGTGAGTGGATGTGTTGATGTTTGGATCTGATCACAATTGATTGTAATTATTTGCGCTGAATGATCTGAGAAGACTGCAGGAGTTAATTTGATTGTAATTAGGTGGTGGAGTATTGGGGAATAAAAACTATTATTATTATTATTATTATTATTATTATTATTATTATTATTATTATTATTATTATTATTATTATTATTATTATTATTATTATTATTATTATTATTATTATTATTATTATTATTATTATTATTATTATGTAGTCGTACAGCATATATTAAATTCAATAATAAAGTTTCATCTAATTTTGAATGCAATTTAGGTGTTCCACAGGGTAGTATTTTAGCACCCATGCTGTTTAATGTTTACATTAATGATCTTAATGATTGCTTGAGATATTCTTTTCTGTTAAGCTATGCTGATGACTGTAAGATTTTTAGAAGAATTGTATCAGTGAACGATTGTGTTCTCCTTCAGAAGGATATTGATAACTTTAGTGCTTGGTGTCAGTCAAATAATATGACAGTTAATTTGGATAAATGTTCCTTTATTTCTTATTCCAAAAAATCTGAAGTTTTACAGTTTTATTATTATATCAATTCTCATAAAATTATTTCAGTTAAATGCCAAAAAGATCTTGGAATTATGTTTTCTTGTAATGGATCTTTTATTCCTCATCTTGAAATGATTGTTGGTAAAGCTTTTAAGGTTATGGGTGCCATTCTTAGACATGGTTATCAGTTCAGTAATGATACTAAATGGAAATTGTTTTTTTCATTGGTTCTTCCTATTATTGAATATGGTTCAATAATTTGGAACCCTAGTTCTTTGCAAGGATGTAACTTGTTGCAGTCTATTTCAAAGAAGTTTTTCAAATATGTTTCTTGGGAGGGTAAAATGATTAATCTTTCATCTAGACGAAAGTATAGGGATTTGAAATATTTTTATAAAATTGTTAATAAACAGATTATTTTATCAGATATAGTTTCAACTATCTCAGTTAGGTCTTTGAGTTATGATACTAGGTCTACTTGTGTATATCAGATTCAAACATGCCGTTCTAATATTCTTAAATTTTCTCCTTTATTTAGGTTACCCTCTTTATATAATCAAATTGGGAGTAACCTTAATCTGTGTGACATTGATTATAAGAAATTTTGTAATCTTGTTAAACTGAAATGTGAAGTTTGATTTTGTCTTTTAAATTTTACTTTATTATGTATACATTTATATTTTCATTTTATGTTATATGTTTTATTTTCACTTTTATTATATGTGCAAGCTGTAATTGGCTTTATGCTGTTGTTTAGCACTTAAATAAATGAATTGAATTGAATTGAATTATTATTATTATTATTATTATTATTATTATTATTATTATTATTATTATTATTATTATTATTATTATTATTATTATTATTATTATTATTATTATTATTATTATTATTATTATTATTATTATTATTATTATTATTATTATTATTATTATTATTATTATTATTATTATTATTATTATTATTATTATTATTATTATTATTATTATTATTATTATTATTATTATTATTATTATTATTATTATTATTATTATTATTATTATTATTATTATTATTATTATTATTATTATTATTATTATTATTATTATTATTATTATTATTATTATTATTATTATTATGTTTCAAAGAAAAGAACTTTATTGATAACCATAGAGTTACATTTGCTATAAGACACTTCATATACATATATTTACATTGCTAGTGAGTAAACCAAGTTTAAGTTGGTATCTGTGATGTACAAAAAAGAACTTAACTTAGGAGGGAAAGATATTTAAACATTGTTAGGGGGGGTGAAAATACATATGTATACGTTACATTTATGAGTGCTGCTTGCTGTAATCATAGTTCTCCAAAGTCTTGGGTTATCATTGTTCAATTTGCAAAACTTCAACTTTGATGTATATTGCCATGCTGGGTTTAGTTTGCTTTCCAGTATTTGAGGTCTGATTTTGTTGTTACTGTCCTTTATATTAATATTATGCAATCAAAGACAACATTCTGTTTTTTTATTTGTAGATAATTGCCACATTTTTTTATATATATATATTGGTTGAGGGCATAGATTTTGGTTATTGGGAGCCATCTTAGAGGTTTGATTGTTGTGTTATCAGTGACCAGGTTGCTGCATAGATGTCTGGATGTGCAATTTTATTGTCTCTGGCTCGTAGTTTTGCCAGTTTGATATTGAAAGTTGATGGATGTCGCCTTGTGTTGTTACCTAGAGTGAATGTGCATCTAGTGCACCAGTATGCATAAAGCATAAAAGTGGCTGCACGGACTGATGGAATAGAGCCTTTGCAATATGAATTAATGATTGTTTGAAGGGTTGTGTTAGATTGTCTATATGCTCCTATCATAATAACTCGAATTCTGTCTAGTGCCGGACAAAGATAGAATAGATGTTCCTGTGTTTCTTCAGCCCTGTGACACAGGGGACAAAAAGGATCAATGTTAGTGTATAGTCTCCGATATCTCAGAAAATATGTCATGGGCAGTGCTTGTAGGTTTAGTCTCAGCAAAAAATCAAAATACTTTGGCTCCAGTGACCATTTTTTAAACTTACGGAGTAATTGTAGATTATTGATTTTCAGCATTGTCAGATTGGTGTCATGGGTTGGATTTGGATGGATTAATGAATAAATTTGCCAGTATGAATGCTTGTATATTGTCTGAAGAGATATCTGTGGAGCTGTGGTTTTTATATGATTGATCATTGATGCTAGTTGGTCATAAGCAGGGGGTGGTCTATCTGTTGGTGTTATTTGAAGTAGGCATTCAAGCATTGGAAAGTGTTTGACTGTGGATGTTATTAAGTTTGTGGCCTTCTGTAGATGGAAAATATAAATACTATGAAGTCCTAGTCCATTGTGAATAGGTGGTCTGGTAAGTTGTTTTGCAGATATTGACACAGTCTTCCTCTGCCACAAGAGCTTATTACAGAGAGAAGAGATTTTGTTAATAAAACCTTTAGAAAATGTGATAATGGGTGAGTAATAGGTGATTTTTGTTATGGCTAGCTGGTTAAATAGCTGGATCTTGGAGTATATTGAAAGATATGCCTTTGAGAGAGAAGTAGTAATTCGCTCTGTTTCTTCTTTGAGTTTGTTCTGGATCTTGACCCTCATTGCACTTGCACTCATATAAAAGGGAAATCCCAAGAAAGCAGATGGCTTTCCCCCATACATGCCCGTGTACTGCTTTGCATTATAAAGAGACCAAACTGCCGTCTTATTTAGATTGACCCTGAGTTTGTGTGTAGCTGCAAATTCTTGTAGTATTGTATGCAAGGCTGGTAGGTGTTTTTTAGATGGGAGGAAGACAGTTATATCATCCATATAAGCGATACATGTTACCTGCTGAGATGTGTTTGGTATTTGGATGCCAATGAATGTTTGCTGGATTTTTATTAATAGAGGGTTGATGTAAAAGGTGAAAAGTAAAGCACTCAGGGGGGATCCTTGTGAGATTGATTGTGTTGGAATAAAAGATTCAGAATTTTTGCCACTGAGTGTAATATGTATATCCCGATTTAACAACAAGTTGGTTATAACATATAAAATAGTGCGAGGTATTGCAGTGGCAGCCAACATTTTAATTAATATCTCGATTGCCACAGAATCAAAAGCTGATTCAATGTCTATTTGAACTGCAACTGGGCTGTATTTTTTCCGGCCTCGCACCGATCCCAATACAGCTTTGAAAAGAAGTGCTGCCTGTCCTGTAGATGATTGCTTTCTTGCAAACTGATATGGTGAAATCAATGGGAGCAGATATGATTCAATCCTGTCTTTAATGACTTTCTCAATGATCTTGATGGCTATTGGGCACATGGAGATAGGCCTAATATTATTAAGGGTGGTTATTGGAGCTGGTTTCTTATTAAATGGTACTATTGCAATTGGATAAAGATTTTCAATGTTGTATATTTTTTGTGAGAGATAGTTTGCAAGATTACATAATACTTGATTAGTTGTATGGCTAAGGTGTTCGTACACAAATTTTGGTATGCCATGAGTGCCTGGATGACAGGCATTGGGCAGAGTGGCAAGCTTCAAAGCAAATTCATTAATGGTAAATGGTGTATTTGTTTCAGGTGATCCAAAATAATCGGGGGGTGGGTTGAAGAGTTGATGTGTCTGAAGATTCTGTTTGAAATGCTTATAAATAGGTTCAATCATGTTATGTGCTGCATGTATAGTTGTTCCAATTTGAAGTGCCATAGGTACTCTAATGGTGGAGGGAAAACCCATGGCCCATCTGATGTAGCCTCTAGTCCATGTATGTTGTTGACTGAGGCAGATTTTGCTTTTTTTTATCGCTAAATAGTCTTTAAGTGCTGCACATGTGCTGTTATATGCCTGGGTGAGCTTATATATATGCTGATATGTATTTTGAGTAGGTTTAGACATTGTTATCCTCTTGTGAAGTTCATCTGTCAGAGCTAATAGCCTGGAGGGTGGAGGTTTTTTTTTGGTGACATGGTCAATATTGAATGAAAGTATATTTATGTATGCCTGATATCTCTGCACAGCACTTAGTTGTAGTCCTGCAAGTTTATGGAGCATAATATATGTTTCAGATCGGAAGGATTCTGGAGTGGATGCTGGTATTAGAATTCTCATTGTTTTCCCAAGTGGTAGTGTAGTTGGCTGAATTTCAGTTAGATCAAGTGTTGCAGTTTGAGCAGAGTGATCTGAGAATGGGGATGGATTGAGCTTGAGGCTGAAGTAATGATGCAGCATTGGTGAATAGAAGCAAAGGTCAATTAAAGATGTGTGTCGGTTATTATGGAATGTTACTGTGTTTGGTGGTAAAAAACCTTCAGCACTCATGAGTGGTATTGCAATTTGATGCAGCCATTTTGAGATGAAATCTGTGTACTTCATGTTAAAATCTCCCACATTCATATCGGCTTTTTCAAACCAAATTGTGCAAATGCTTTTTGCAAGTGTTAAATAATAAATGAATACCCTCTGACCCATACAAGATATAGAATTTATGCAGCAATAAAAGGAATCCTCTTATTACTACAACTCAAATATTTATATATGAGCAAATCTGAAGTACTGGCACAGAAGGTGTGACTATAGAACAGTCACTTTGAATTACTATATATAACTTATGAATGAATGACGCTGATGAAATTTACTAGAATTTACTGAACGTCATTCCAACTGAAATTAATCATATATATAAATCAGCATTTATTTTTTATAGCATCTGTATACAATTGTAATCACATTCATATCGGCTTTTTTCAAACCAAATTGTGCAAACGCTTTTTGCGAGTGTTAAATAATAAATGAATACCCTCTGACCCATACAAGATATAGAATTTATGCAGCAATAAAAAGAATCCTCTTATTACTATGACTCAAATATTTATATATGAGCAAATCTGAAGTACTGGCACAGAAGGTGTGACTATAGAACAGTCACTTTGAATTACTATATATAACTTATGAATGAATGACACCGATGAAATTTACTAGAATTTACTGAACGTCATTCCAACTGAAATTAATCATATATATAAATCAGCATTTATTTTTTATAGCGTCTGTATACAATTGTAATCACATTCATATCGGCTTTTTCAAACCGAATTGTGCAAACGCTTTTTGCGAGTGTTAAATAATAAATGAATACCCTCTGACCCATACAAGATATAGAATTTATGCAGCAATAAAAGGAATCCTCTTATTACTACGACTCAAATATTTATATATGAGCAAATCTGAAGTACTGGAATGACGTTCAGTAAATTCTAGTAAATTTCATCGGCGTCATTCATTCATAAGTTATATATAGTAATTCAAAGTGACTGTTCTATAGTCACACCTTCTGTGCCAGTACTTTAGATTTGCTCATATATAAATATTTGAGTCATAGTAATAAGAGGATTCCTTTTATTGCTGCATAAATTCTATATCTTGTATGGGTGAGAGGGTATTCATTTATTATTTAACACTCGCAAAAAGCGTTCTGCACAATTTGGTTTGAAAAAGCCAATATGAATGTGATTACAATTGTATACAGACGCTATAAAAAATAAATGCTGATTTATATTATTATTATTGTTGTTGTTGTTGTTGTTGTTGTTGTTGTTGTTGTTGTTTTGTTATTGAATGATTTATTGATCAGAAGTTTGTAAAAAAAATTCAAGCACCAGAAAGGATAGAGATGAGCTATGAAATAAATATGGATTATGACTATAGAATCCAACACTATACTAAACCAAATAGGGGGTATTTATTACAGAAGGATATCCACTTATCTAAAACTAGTCATAGGAGTATAGTTAGGCTTATACTTAGTATGCACTGATTTTAATATATTTTATATTATGGTTTCTGATATTGAAAAAAAGTCATTAAAGGCGTATGAATGAAAGCTGAAAATTAAAGAAGGCAAATGCTTAAATTTATATTTTTCTTAGACCATATTTGCTTTATACATGAATGCACTTCTTTAAAATTAAACAAAACCATTAACTAATAATTACATTAATACTTCTTATATAAGCATTTTCTTTATTTCCATTATAATAAATAACTGTGTTAATAATAAAAAATATCAAATCTGTAATTTATAAAGATTAAATACAGTATATTCTTTATTTTTTGGTAATACTAATGACTTGCTTAGTTTAAAAGAAAGTGAAATATCTATTTAGTTAAATGCTAAAGAGTCCAGCAAACTGTAACATTCAGTTAGAAAAACTGATTTTTTATTTCTTCAGGTTTTGAAAATTAAAATAATGCGGAGAAAACAAGTTAATAAACAATTTCTGTCCTGTTTGATTTCACTTTATAAATAAAAAAAGATTTTAAAAAAATATTTCTATGTTCAATAATTCATCATCATCATCAACCATTATCAATTCACTGCTGGATGAAGGTTTCTCCAAGTTCAATCCATCTTCTCTGATATTAAGCTTCTCTTCTCCACATCACCCTTATACACTTTTTTATTTCATCCATCCATCTTCCATGTGGTCTCTTTCTGGGTCTTTTACAATCTCTTGGCATCCAGATTAAGATTTCAATTGTTCATCTATTATCATCTCTTTTAGCAATATGTCCATCCCAACTGCACTTTAGTGTTTTAATTTTTTCAATGAGGACACTAATTGTATTCTTACCCATATATTGTATTTTCGATCTCTTTTTGTTACTCCTAACATCCATCTCTTCAAACTTCTTTGAGTGGTCTGAAGTCTCTGTATCATTCTTCTATTAATGGTTCAAGTCTCAGATCCATAAGAAAGAACTGGTAAAACACATTTATTAAAAACCTTCCTTTTCAAATACATAGGCATATTCCCTTTTAGTATCAAGTTATTTCTACCAAAAGCACTCCAACCAAGTTTAATTCTATGATTAATTTCATCCATTATGTTTCCATCTATATTAATAATCTGAGCAAGCTATTTGTAACTGTTAACTTCTTCTAACTCATCATAATCAATCTTTATTTTCATATTTTGAGAAAATCGATTAAACATTACTTTAGTCTTTTTAACATTTATCTTTAGTCCTACTTTCATCTGATAACTCCTGCAACATTTCCTGTAGCTCTAAAGCATTATTTGCAAAAACAACTACATCATCTGCAAAATCTAAATGACTTAAATAATCTCCATTTACTTTCACTCTTCCCATTTTAATCCACAAAATACTTCTTGCAGCACTGCTGTAAAAAGTTTTGTAGTTATAGAGTCACCCTCCCTTCTTATTGTTGATTTTCTCTGTATCATTATGTAATCTAATTGTTGCTTTTGCATATTTATAAATATTCTTTAAAATATGACAATATCCTGGATCTATACCTTGATGATCCAATGCTTTAATCACTGAAGAAATGTTTATAGAATCAAATGCCTTTTTATAATCTACAAATCCAAAGCATAATGGCAACTCATATTCATTTGTCCTTTCTATAACTTCTCTCAATACCTGGATATGATCTATTGTACTAAAACCACTTTTAAGTCCAGCTTGTTCTCTTGGTTGGTAGAAATCCAATGTTCTCTGTAGATGAGTTGTAATTTATCTTGGTAAAAAAATTATATAAAACTGATAAAAGGCTGATAGGTCTGTAATTTCTAATATCTTCTTTATCACCTTTTTTAAATATTAATATTAATATTGCATTCTTCCAATCATCTGGTATATCTTTATCATTTAGACATTTGGTATATAACTTTGCTAAAAAAAATTCTATTTCTTTGCCTGCTTTTTTTAATATATCAATTATAATTACATCATTACCTGGAGCCTTTCCTTTATTCATTTAATTGCATGTCTCACTTCTTCATTTAAAATTCTGGGCAATTCAGAAGATATAATAGATATAGGAGGTACTTGTTCTTTATTACTATATAATTCTTGATAAAGATCTTCTACCCATTTCATGATGTCATCTCTCTTTTTAGTAATAATTCCATCTTTTTTTCTTATTGCAGATATAAATTTCCTACCAATACCAAAATGTTGTTTTACACTCTTGAGACTTTTATTCTCATCTACAGCTTTCCTTGCTAGTTCACAGTTATACTTTCTTATATCATTTTCAACTCTTTTCCACACCATTTTACAAAATTTGAGATATTCAATCCTTTTTAATGCATCATTTTTGTATATCTTCATATTCCTTCTTTTCTTCATAAATTCTCTAGTCTCAGTAGGAATTTTATTGGTCAATTGCTGCTTTTTTCTACCAGCTATCTTTGTTGCAGTTTTTAAAAATGTATCAGTTATTTTCATATTAATTTCATTCAAATCTGAATCATGTTCAAAATCTACTAATACTTGAAACCGATTTGTAAGTTCTAATTTAAATTCATTAGAATGTTTCTGAAGATTAGGAATATCAACTGTAAATATTGTTTTTCTTAATCATTTTTGTCTCTCTAGTTTTGCATTAACACATATCTTACATCTTACTAATCGATGATCACTTCCTGTATTAAATTTATTAAGAACATTACAATCTTGAAATATGTATTTTCTGTTAGTCAAAATATAATCCAATTCTGCTGTACCTTCATTTGGATGCTTCCATGTCCATTTCCTTTTAACATTTTTCTCAAAAAAAGAATTCATAATATAAAGTTTTTCTTTTTCTGCAAACTCCACAAGTCTATGTCCTCTCTCATTTCTATTACCATAACCAAAATTACCTACAGCACTTTCATCTTTCATTTGTTTACCAATTCTAGCATTAAAGTCTCCCATAACAATTTTAAAATGTTGTTTCCTCTGATCAAAAGCCTTTTGTACATCCATATAAAAATCTTCTACTACTTCATCACTATGAGAACTTGTTGAGGCATAAACCTGAATTATCTGCATTTGGTATCTGCTATTAAGTTGTATAACTAATCTTGCCACTCTGTCTGATACACCATCAATCTCCACAATGTTGTTCTTCCACTTTTTATTTATAATGAATCCTACTCCACTTGTATTTCCAATATTTGTGCCTTTATAATAGAGTACATGTCCACTTTTTAAATCAATTGTCTCTTCACCTTTTCTTCTAACTTCACAAAGTCCAATAATGTCCCATTTAATATAAAACAGTTCTTCTAATTCTTGCAATCTTCCTTCACTTGAAAGTGATCTGCAGTTGTAAGTACCTAAATAAAAAGTCATCATCAAATGGCAGCCTGGGTCTGCAATCAGGGGATTCTTAGCACCCTCTGCCTTCAGCCACCAACTGCTGCCTTGGTTGGTGACTTTACAGCCTCCTGGGAATAAGGGCCATGATTTATTTTTGTCTGTCATAATTGTATATATCTATTGGAAAAATATTTATCATTTACACAAACATTCATTCTGCCTTATCAGGCACTGAGAAGAAAGACCATGGTGTTTCTTGATCTTAAACTCAGAGGTAAAAAGCCAATAAACTCACCACACTGGCTAATGTGTGTTGGCGAGCAGCCCATCCATGTTCATATACTATATGAATAATCACATAGTAATAACAGCTGCAATGACAAGAATGTATGGAGAGGACCTTAGGAATTTGCCCTTCTCAGTTGCTTTAAGACCTCCAAGAAGAATCAAAGGGTCTGCTTTCAGTTAATAGCAAACTCCTTTCTGCAGCCGTTCATACTTCTAAGGATCGTTCAATAATTACTTTAAGCTAAATTATTAATAATATAAGTCAACTTTATTTAAAAGAGAATAAAGATGAAAAGAGAAGATAAGAGGGAAAAGAAAGAGAAATAAAAAAGAAACTAAGAAGAGAGAAAGAGCTTAAATGATGTTAATTGAAAATATTTTTCTGAATAAAATATATAAATTTTAAAACAAAAAAAAAACCATAAAATAACTTTTTTTGTTCTTTTTTTTTTAAACAATTTGTTTTAATGTCAAATTAATAAATACAGTGAATATTTTTTTTAAAAAATCATTAGTATCAATTATATAAAGTATTTTCACAAGAAAAATACCAATTTCTAAATGTTGAAATATTAATTTAAAAAAATTAGTATATGAAATTTATATATTAAAATGTTATATACATTATACATACAATATTAGATTGATTCCAAGCTTATTTTTAAATGTACATAAAACTCTTATTGTATAGTGGGAATACATCTTTTCACATGAACCTGAATTTGAATTCAAGTTGACTAATACTCGGAAAAAAACATCATGTTTCAACCAAACTTAGAGTTTTTTCTCTCTGGATACTAGCTTATGAATAGCCAGATAACTGTCCAATATTGATTGATAAATATATAACTAACTATTATTAACTAGAGGGTAATACTGAGGATAGATAAACACTCAAGTATTTTAGTAGTTATGATCAAGCTATTTCTTTAGTAATAAACATATAAAAAGGATACAAGATTCTCATTAGATTTTCTAAACCGATATATTTTAGAATCACTCAGCAGTTGCTTTCTTTTTTATAGTTTCACTATAGAGGCTGCTGGAACTATCTTTGCCCTTAATTAGCTTTTAAAAGCTATTTTCTTTTTATGTATAACCTAAAATTATATAAAATAGTGTAAACATATTTTTAAATATTTCATTGTATAATATTTTGCTCGTTTATCAAGTTTTACAAAAGTTATTGAAAATAGATCTTATTATTAGATTGCCAATGATAAGATTATAAAATTAAGATCGGACTAAATTTAAAATTTGTAAGTTATTTTTATTTTGTTGTGTGCTATTTTATCTTTTTTTTTTTCATGTGTCAAAGCATCGGCCGCAAGTGAACCCGCAAACCTGGGACAACAGCTTGTAAGAAAGCTGTGCTGACCACTTGGCCACCAACGCTTGACTGTTATTTTATTTTTGTCACAGCAAAACTTTGGATCTGCAGGATGTCAACTAATGCATGTGTATTAAGAGGGTTTTTTCCTATTAGGAAAATAACCTTAAGAAACCTTTTTAGTCAGATAACTGTTTCAATCTATTTTTCTCAAGAAGCAGTGATGATGCTCTTCAGAAATATCTTAATACTGGTAATGAAGAGATTTATAATAGTTATGTTTTGTTTAATATTTGTCAAATAAAATTATGAAAGCTATAATAGTTGGTAAAAATAATATATCTTGTAATCTTGATGTGTTAGATCATTAATTATCATAAAATTTTCTGAGAAAAATATCTTACCTATAGTGCCTATAATTTAACTTCTGTGCTACAATAACCATGAAAAAATTATGCCAATTACTAGAAATTTTATTTAATGTGGTTTTATTTTAAAATAATAGTTATCATTTTTAAAAATATGGCTTTAGTGTAAAGTGGGGTACCATTGTTTATTGTCATTAAATAAGGTTTCATAATACAATTATAAAATATCCATTTGTTATACCTACAAATCCAGACTAGGAAATCTACACATATTTTCAGGCTCTAATCAAGCTTAATTTTTTTCCAATTAGCTATATTCAACTAAGCATCCATTATTAGTCAGTAAATAGTATCTATTCTTATCTAAAAGATAAAACATAGATGTAAACTAATTAAATTCTCACAACCCAGTAAATTGCCAGTCTGGTCTCTATTGTATTTTTCTTTACTGGTTTACTATGATGATTAGATTAAAGAGACCTTTGATTGAGTATGGGTTATTTAAAAGCTGCTTTATGTAATTATTTTTATTGCAACAATGATCTTACTTTTTAGATGTGAGCAAAATAGCCATATGATGTTTTGTTTGGATATATAACTGATTGTCCTTCTTGCTGGCATTCTTCTGTTTATCTTGTGATTAATAGAGGCTTCTTGATTACATATAGTTTATAGAATTTTAATTTATTATAATGTAGTTGATTTCTTCGAATATCAAAAAAGTATTAAATTGTACTTCTTAATATCTATAATAATAATATTTGATGGTAGTTTTAGGGAATGCACATGCACAGCGTTTATATGATGATCTTCTTAGCGGTTATAACAAACTAATCAGACCTGTACAGAACAGCGAAGATGCCGTGACAGTTCGAATGGGCCTGAGGCTTTCTCAGATTATAGATATTGTAAGTTTCGTTTTTACTTTTTGTGTGATATATATATATTGTTTGCTTGTTTTTTCTTTGAAGTAGAAACAGAATACTTATAGATTTTGCTAAAAAAAATATTAAATTTCAATAACAAAAAAAAAAAAAAATAACATGTTTCACTTTTAAATACACTTAAAGTTTATTGATTTTCATAAAAGTTCTATTTTTTTAACAAAAAAAAAATAAAGTGTTTTTCTATTGAAATTAATAAAAATAAAAAAGATAAAAATGATTCTATTGAGAAAAACAATGAAAGTTTAAATTTAGCACTTACTTTCTTCTCTTTTTTTACATTTTTACTGCAGTGTTAACATTGTAACAAAAAGCTGTTTAATGGGTCGACCATAACAACACTTGTTAGCTCTATCTGTTTATTGTATTTCATTTACTTAGCTCGATTGAAGTAACATTAAACATTTTTTTTCTAGACTTTATTTAAATGTGTAGTTTAATAACAGATAAAAATGTATAACTTTGAAGTATTGTGTGTATAAAATATATATACAATATTCATATCAATAAGCATATCTGCAGACTTTAAGTCAAGTGTTTTTTTGTTTTTTTTTTCTATTAAGAACAATCTTAAAAATAAAATATGTCTAACATGATTAGAAATACACACACACACAGACATTCTAACCTTAACGCATATATATTCAAAAGACTAAAACACAATATCATGTATCCTTAAGCTTTGGTATATGAAAAGAAACAGATTAATGCTGTCAAATAATAATTTTTAAAAAAATTTTTATTGTAAAAAACTTTTTGAATGTTTTGATTTATTTAAGCATACTTCAGTAAGCCTTTTATCTAAGAAAAATAAATTTTAATGATTTGGTACACCTTGATTTCATCATAATTCCAAGTTTCATATCCAACAAATGCAATCATATAATGTATGTTTATTTTGTTTAAACAAGTATATATAACCTCAATCATATATATATATTGAGTTATGCACATATTTTCATTTGTCATTTTCTATAGTTTATAAATAGCTAAATAAAGAAAACAATTCAAGGTCATATGTTTAATAAAAATATGTTTTTTGGGTTTTTTGTTTTGAATAAATCTGGAATAAATGAATCATTTATTTATTAAAATTTAAAAAATATTTTGCTAAATTACTTCAGATGACAACAAGATGCTTTATTAAAATTAGAAGTAATCACATGTTCAAAACTAGTGTTTAAAAATATATAGACTTCACTGTTTATGTTACTAGAGAGACAGAAATGATTTCAGAAGGAAGATCACATACCTTTTTTCCTTTAAAAAATTTTTGTGTTTTAACATTACCTTACTCTATAAATAGGTTCTGGATTTGCAATAAAAAAAATATATTGTGGGTAGGAAACTTTGAAGGGTAGGAGCAGGAGTTCCATCCATTTAATGTCTGTAATTTAAATGGAATGATTAAGAACAAAAATGCTATACTGACCTCCATGAATCTAAGACTGCAAAATTTATTTGGATTGTAATATTGACAAAGGAAAATAATTTGATAACATTCAGGAATTAAAATATTTATGAAGCCTTACATATGTGTGAGCTAGCATAAAGGAAGATTAAAAAGGAACTCCTGCAAGATCAAAAAAATTAATCGAAGTATTATATATGCTAATAGTAACAGATGCTTAAAAAATGATTTATCAACAACAGTTAAAAGTAAAATGGTAATATTTATAAATGTTTATAAAATATTTCTTCTAAATTAATAGTATTGATTACAATGCACTTTAGGTTTGTCATTTGATAACTTAAATAATTACAATCAAATAAAGTAAATGATCAATTAAAACATACTTTGCATAACTTAGTTTGAATTATAAATAATTTTATAAAAAAATATTATTTGATTTTTATTTTTTAAAAGATAGCACTATTAATTTTTTTCTGTACATATATATTTTTTATATGCATTAAAGGAAATCTATAGTTAACCCTTTTTTGACTACATGCATTTTAATTTTAATTATAAACTATACATTATATCTAATCATAGTCTAGCAAAGGTGAATTATAAATGTAAATTATATTATGTTAATTGCTGTTATAAATTACTTTTTATTTTAATCAACAAAATTAAATTAAGGTTTATCTTAATAAATTTATATTGTCACTATTAATCTAGGTGTTTTGACTTACTTTTGCATGAGTCATTATAAAACTGTTTTATCTTGTTCATAGTATATTTTATGTTATATCTTACTATCAAGTAGAACATTATTTAATAAATTTTATCTTCTTTCCCAAGTAATAGTATTCAATAAGGACCCATTGGCACTCTTTACAAATTTATGAATTCATTGTTTGTGTAAATGTAAACTATTGTAAAGCCATTTGTGATCAACTCATTTATTTATTAGTTATATTTTAAAGTGCCTGAATACTGAATAAATCTAGAATAAATGAGTCATTTATTTATTAAAATTTAAAAAAAAATTTTTTTATTAAATTAAATCAGATGACAACAATGCTATATTAAAATTAAAAGAAAGAAATCACATGTTCAGAGCTACTGTTTAAAAATATAGACTGCATTGTTTGGATTACTAGAGAGACAAATGATTTCAGAAGGAGGAACACATACTTTCTTTTTTTTTAAATAATTGTTTTAATCTTACATTAATCTATAAATAGATTCTGAACTTGCAAGTAAAGAAAATATATTGTGAGTAAAAAACTTTGGAGGGAAAGGGCAGAGTACCTTCTATTTAAAATCTGTGATTTAAATGGAATGATTAACAACAAAAATGTTATACTGACCACCATGAATCTAAGATTATTAAATATACTTAGATTGTAATATTGACAAAGGAAAAATAATTGGATAATATTTAAGGATTAAAATGTTTATGGATTCCTACATATGTGTGTGCTAGCATGAAGATGCCAAAGAAAATTCTGCAAAATAAAAAAGTTAAATTAATTTTATATATTCAGAGAAAAATCTTATTTTTTAACAACAGTTAAAAAGGTATAATGGTAAGATTTACAGAAGTTCAGAAAATCTTTTTTCTAAATTAATAGTATTGATTACAATGCAGTCTGGTTTTGTAGTTCAATAATTTAAATAATAACAATCTAATAAAGTAAAGGATCTATTAAAACATATATACATTTAAATATCAGCCTTTTAAGCTAATTGTGCATACACTTTGCGAGTGTTAATAATAAATGAATACTTTCTCACCAATACAAAATATAGTATTTATGTAGGAATAAAAGGAATCCTCTTATTCCTACAACTCAAATGCTTATATATGAGCAAATCTGAAGTACTGGCAAGTAAAGCATGAGGATGGAACCATCACTTTAAATTACTATATACAATGTCTGAATGAATGATGTGGGTGAAATTGTCTAGAATTTACTAAACGTCATTCCAACTGAAACTTAATCATATGTAAATAAGCATTTATTTTATATAGCGTATGTTTACAATTGTATGCATTCAAATATCAGCCTTTTAAGCTAATTGTGCATACGCTTTGCGAGTGTTAATAATAAATGAATACTTTCTCACCAATACAAGATATAATATTTATGCAGGAATAGAAGGAATCCTTTTATTCCTATGACTCAAATGCTTATATGTGAGCAAATCTGAAGTACTGGCAAGTAAAGCATGAGAATGGAACCGTCACTTTAAATTACTATATATGATGTCTGAATGAATGACGTGGGTGAAATTACTTGCCAGTACTTCAGATTTGCTCATATATAAGCATTTGAGTTGTAGGAATAAAAGGATTCCTTTTATTCCTGCATAAATACTATATCTTGTATTGGTGTGAAAGTATTCATTTATTATTAACACTCACAAAGCGTATGCACAATTAGCTTAAAAGGCTGATATTTGAATGTATACAATTGTAAACATATGCTATATAAAATAAATGCTTATTTACATATGATTAAGTTTCCGTTGGAATCACGTTTAGTAAATTCTAGACAATTTCACCCACGTCATTCATTCAGACATCGTATATAGTAATTTAAAATGACAGTTCCATTCTCATGCTTTACTTGCCAGTACTTCAGATTTGCTCATATATAAGCATTTGAGTCATAGGAATGAGAGGATTCCTTTTATTCCTGCATAAATACTATATCTTGTATTGGTAAGAAAGTATTCATTTATTATTAACACTCACAAAGTGTATGCACAATTAGCTTAAAAAGCTGATATTTGAATGTATACAATTGTAAATATATGCTATATAAAATAAATGCTTAAAACATATATAGTATTTGCATAACTTATTTGAATTATAAATAATTTTATAAAAAAATGTTACTTGATTTTTATTTTTTAAAAATAATAATTAAATTCTTTAATATATTTAATTTTCTTATTTGTGTAAAAGAAAATCTATAGTTAACCCTTTCTTGACTATATGCATTTATAATTTTCATTATAAATTATATATCATATTTAATTAAACTATAGTGAGGGTGAATTACAAATGTACACTATATGATGTTAATTGCTGTTATAAATTATTCATTATTTTAATCACCACAAATAAATTAATATTTATCTTAATAAATTTATATTGTTCTTAACCTAGATGTTTTGATTTACTACTGCATGAATCATTATTGAAAGTATTATATCTTATTCTTTAGTACATCCCATATTATATCTCACTATTAAATAAAACATTACTTAATAAATTTCATCTTTTTTGCCAGACACAAGCATTTATGATGAACCCATTAGCACAGTGTGCTTAGATTGTCAAAATATGTATTACATAAGTGGAAAAAACTACTTGGTTGATAATTATATTTATTACATATATGCATTTGCAGGCTAATTAGTCCTGCTCAGTTACAATATTTTTATTATATTTGTGGTTACCTATTCTGGGCATTTATTGATAGTCGGTTTCATTTATGATATTAATTAGCTCATGTTGTGAGCAGTCTCTTATTTTATATTATCCATGATAAATTATTGGTTTGTCAAAAGGGACATATTTTATTTATGAAACAGTATTCAAATCAGTAAGCTATTCAGAACAGTTATTTTTATTCTCATTTTTTTTTACTTTTCATTTTATTTCATTCATTATTAAATATTTTTCTTTACAATATATATAAAATATGTTATTACATTGTGATGAAAATAGACTTCATTTAATTTAATTATAAATAATACATTTATATGCCATTTTGCAATCACAGAATAAAACTAATACTTAAATAAGGCTTAGTACAAGAGAGACTTCTACAAATCTAAACACAAACTTCAACTTTATAAAGATAAGAATGGCCACACTCTTATCTTCAACCTATTTTTCTAAATATATAGGCAAATCTAAAGCATTTTGATTTGGGAGTATGAAGCTAATAAATTCTTCACTGATTAAGTTCACTATTTCTGTTAAACGTTAACGATTGTGAAATCTTTAAGTGTTAATAAGTTTTGCTTTTAAAATTTGAAATATATTTATTAATGCAGAAACTAAAACAATCTTTCCTATTATAATTAGATGTGTGTTTTTCATCACTCTGGCATTACAAGTCATTATCATTACAATGCTAAATGAATTTCCACTAATTTTGATCTAAACATTTCATTTCAGCATCATTCTCTTTATTTTTTGTATTTATCTGTTTTTTCTTTGTCTCTTAAAATCACTTGTGATCTAATTTTAAAATGTAGCTGTTTATCTATTGTTACATTTTCTAACAATGTATCCTGCCTGTTTTCTCAATCATATATCTTACTTTTGTCTCTCCTTAATTCTAATATACATTTCACTTTATTTAACTTTACAATCTCAGTATTGTTTTTTTATTAATTTTACTAGTAGATAAGTGACATATAGAAAACATTTACTGAAAACTTTTTTTTACATAATTTTCTTTTAAGTTTAAATCTATGATTAATTTTGTTATTTCTTTTTTTAAAAAAAATATAAAATAACTGTAATCAATAAATGATTGTATCTGCTCACTAGTTTGAATTTAGCAATCATTTTTAATTTATTTACTTTTACAAATATCCATTATACTTTCGGTGATGCATTAATGACTGGCTTCAATGTCATATATATATTGTACCTATATTGATATAGGCACATATAATTTTTATCTAAAATTATTATTAAAGTAATCTTTCGTAAAAGAAAAACATAAAATTAAATGTTGAAGAGTTTATTCAGTTTGTTTTAGAAAAAGATAGGAATTAAATAGTTTTTATTAGTATTCGTAAAAATATAAATATACAAATCTCTTTTCATTCAAGTTTAATTAAAGAAAAATAATGTTAAAACTAAATAGTAAATTGTATTAAAAATATATGATCGTATATATGTGCGATTGTCAACAATAGAATAAATGTTATTATAAAGTTAAAGAAGATTATTTTTAAAAAACACGGCAATGGTTATTAATTAAAATATAAAACAACATCTTTGCATGACTATTACTAATTAAGCAATCTTTCAAAACACGTTTATCAAAGGATTAATTGATAAGAAATTTGACAACAGATCTTTGCCGGAGATATCAGAAAGACAACATGTTGCAGATATAAATAGACCTTTTTTATCGGACAGTCATTCATTCCACAAATTAATTGAGTTGAGACCATCAGTTCACAAAGTTATTGAGAGAGTGCAGTTCGGAAATTAATAGAGTCAGTTAAGAAACAAAATGCAGGGCTGAGAATATTTTGGAACGCACATTCACCTCCAGCCCAGATGTCCGAGAAAACAGCAGATCTGCCCGTGAAATAATGTCAGCTTAACATCTTAGAAAATCTCCGTCAGTATCTATTTGTCTCCGATAGCAATAATCGTGAAAATCAGGAAACTCCACAAGGAAATCCCAGCTGGCTGGTAAGCATTTATAATGGAAATATCCTCACTGAAAGCAGCCTCCAAAGAACAAAATTCTACGTCAACATTCAAAATCCTAGGTAAAACATTTGCTTATTTTCGTTTATACTGTAATAGCCATTGCATTTCATTAATTCGTGCGAATCCTCCAAGAGTCTAATTATATGAACTCGATATCATACATAAATGAACTATTGATATGTGTGTGATTAAATTTCAAATGCTATGTAGTCCTTTATTATCATTATTATGTGTGTGCATGAGATAATATGTGCGTGGTCATTATATCAATATTTATTAGTTAAATTAGAATGTTTTGTTATTAAATCTATAGGAATGTTTAAACTATTTAGAAATGTTAATTTAAAATATGCGTGTGTTTTATTAGAATGTTTAAATTTAGTAAATAAATGTTAGTTAATAAATTATCTTTAAAATTAAACTTTATTTGTCGGTCAATTCTTTTTATCAATTACTCTTTTATAAATTCTTTTTAACAAATTCTTTATCAAGTCTTTTAACCACTAATTAAGTATAATCTATTAGTGATTACAAACAACTGAGCTAGTCGTGGATTTAGGCGTTGGGTTAGTTGCCACTATTCAAAGTGCGTTGTCTATTCTTTTAGAATAAGCAGCTGGCGCCCGTGTTTATACACAAACAAAAAAAGTGCTTTGAACTTGGTGTTGAACTCAACAGTCGAGAAGAAGTTATGTCCTGGAAATGTAACATTAGTTATATACTTTATAGCTATCATTTGGGCATACATACTCTCCGAGTATGTTCTTCTCTGCCTAAGAGGCCGGTGATTCGAATACACATATTCGAGTACGGTTCAATATATATATATATATATATATGTTTTCTATATCAATTGAATAATTATAATATAACATATTCAATATTTTACTTTTAATTATTGTCTTTAGATGGTAGCTGTAATCAGGCAGGAAAAAGTAAAAGTTTCTTTTACTTATATACATTAGCAAAATATTCTACTGTTTTGTTTTTTATACATTGACTAAGATAGTGAAATAAAATCAAAAGATTTTTTTTATTTCATGTTGTTCTGTATTTGGGTTTGTATATAAATTTTTTTTACAAATATATTGGGTTTTTTTTAAGTGATTCTAACTTAAAATACAGAAGGCATGAAATATGTTGAAAAACATTTTTTAAAAAATCAGTTTTTTTTTTTTAATTTTAAAGATATTTTTTTACAATAAAATTTCTTAAAATTTGTATTTTTCACATGCACTAATAAAGAATGTAATTCAAGCCACTTACATGAAAAATAAATTTGACAATGGGGAGAGGGATCAAGGTACTAAAATAAAAATTATGGCAAAAGCTAAATCATTTTATTATTTAATTTTTGCTTTTAAATCCCTATATTGTTTATGAAACACCACATTCACATTTATAGTCATCTTTTCAAATAATTCCACTTATTTACTTTACTTTAATCAAGTTATTAATAATATTAACATTTTCAGAAAACCACCAGTATTTCTCTTTTTAGTGCATTCAAGAACTTATCTATAAAACATTGCTTAAAATAATTCTATGCTTCAATAACATGATATACTTCAAAATCTAAACTGACAATTTTAGTGATAGATAATGAAATTTAGCATGAGTAGCAGCAGTTTCTTTTAAAAACTTCAATTTTTTTTTACCAATGTTACAATTAGAAACTATATTTTTAATACAATTATCATTTAAACTTGGACTATGTTAGCCTATGATTTATATAATAATTTTATGCTTAAAACTATTTAAATAATATTGAATACTTTTATATTTTGATTTTTAATTTAACATGATGTACCATAGTTGTAAGAGTAGGTATACACATATTTAAGTTCCTTTACATTGTTTTTAAAATTTGCAACTAAATTATGTTCTGTACAAATGTCATTCAACTACTATTTCCAATAATTTTGAATTAAAATTTACTGTTTATATTAACATTGCATTAAAGTTTTCCAAAGTGACTTTTTCTTGGAATTGATACAATAAGACTATTTAATATAGAAGAAAGCCTTTTTTAAAAAAAAGTTTTTGAATTTAACATTAAAATTTATGCAGTAATAAAATGCATAAAATTTATACACACATTTATGCAAACTAATATTTAATATAAATCTTTCACTGAATATATCTAGAAAATGTAAGAATAGAATGTACCAATTTATCCTCCTTTTCCAATGTAACATAAACTTTTTAATTCGATTACTTGCTCTTTCCAAAAACATGTATAGCCTTCTAACTTTCTTCCTCAATAACTTAAACTTCATTATTAAAAGCAGTTGCAGCAATTTTAAATGTTGACAACATTTCTGCTCCATTCATTGCCATATGTTCAGAAACTGAAGTGTTTTCATCCAGATTCCACCCAATCCTTGCATCTATATTTTTAAAAAAAATATTTTGTCATATTACTTATTCATTGCAATAAATTTTAATGCTGTTGTTGTTATAAATTATTTTATCTGTGCAATAATATAATTTGTATTTTTATATATGTTTTATTTACATTTTTTCTTCATGTAGATTTACTATGTTTTTGTAAAATTATATTCCTCTTATTTTTCTTTCCATTGAGTTGTTTCTATAAATGAATTACTTGCTGAAATATCTTTTTTAATTAAGGATTCTATATTTTACTGCATGTGTGTGCGTGTTTGTATGCAAGTTAGTTTTTTTTGCCGAAGTGTTTCAGTTCCACTCTTGATTTTGCATATGTTCGATATGTGGATGATATGTTTGTTGTTTCCTCTGTGGATAATGTTTTACATGTGCGAGAAGAACTTCGGAGTTTGTCTAATTTATCACTTGGCATTGTGTGTGAAAATAATAATAAAGAAATCAAATATCTTGACCTTTCATTATCACGAAATAATAACTGTATAGATTACAAGATGATAATTAAGTCTTTTGAAATTAGAAGCTGTATTCACCCTAAATCTAACTCACCTGCATCACATAAATTTGCTGGTTTAAATTCTTTCTTATTTAGAAATTTGCATCTTTGTAAATATGAAGCAGACAGAAAAGAAAATCTGAATAATTTTATTAAAGATTTGATGAAAGCAGGTTTTAAACTTTGGTCTATTAAAAATTATATTTCTAAATTCCATAATAAAATAAATAGTGTTGTACCATGTGTTCAACTTCCTAGAATTACTATTCCTTACATTTCCAAAATATCTAACAAATTAACTAAAGCATTATTCAATAAGTTTAAAATTGGATTTAGAACTCCTCCTAATTCTAATAGATTGATCAACAACTCAAAAGATCATATTGATCGTTCATTCACCCCTCATGTAGTTTATTCAATTTCATGTCCTCAAGAAAAATGTCTTGCTGTATATTATGGTGAAACTAAAGCTACTGTTATTACTAGGCTTGCTCAACACATGTACACTTACAAGAGAGCTCAGAAGAACAACAATATATCTTCTGTATTTTTGGAGCATTCCATGAAATCTGAACACAATTTTATTCCTTCCAATCCTGTAATTTTATGCACTGAATCAAATGATCATAAGAGGAAAATAAAAGAAGCATTCTATATTAATGGAAATATTAATGCTATAAATAGAAAAGACACTTGCTTTGATATATCGAAGAAGTGGTCCATGTAACACGTGCTAATTTTATATATCTTTGTATATATTTTATTATGTATTTTTATGAAAGCTATGATTATGAGGCATGGATCCTCGAAAACGTTTAGCATATTTTTATTATATTTATTTATAACTTCTCTTTTTTAACTTCATTTTTAAGTTAATATTTTTTACTTACATTTATGCTGATTTGATTTTTTAATAATTTTTATCAGATCGATGTATATTTTAATTCTTTGATTCTAAATTTAGCGAATTTTATCATTTATATTGTTGTTGTCATTAATAAGTATATTTGGTGCCAAAAATGTTATCAGTTTATTTTTAGTGCTATTTTTTTTATACTTTATATATGTAAAACAACATATTTTTATTCTTGCTTTTTATATATAGTTTGCTTTGTTGTTGTTTTTATTATTTATAAATTTTATTTTTATTTATTGTTCTATTAAAACACAATAATATATATATATTGTTGATGTTTTTGTTGTTCCACATTTTTAATTGGATGTTATTGTTTGTTTGTTAGTAATTGTTGTTATTAAAATATTTTTGTATTTTAAAACAATTATTTAATTTTTACAATGGCTGTTATTGCATTATAGAAAGATTTATTTAATATCTCCTCTTCTGACTTTTTATATTAATAATAACAAAGTATTAATTGTTCAGGGGGTTATAAAAAGTTCAAGCAACTGAGGTGACTGAGCTGATCCACAATCCATGGGCTTTGAATTATAGAGTCAACCACTATTCTGTTTTACCAAATCATGAAGAAAAATCTATAATAATAAAATACTTAATTGTTTAAGAGGTCATGTGATGCTTGAGCGTAGGATGTGACAGATTGTGCTACTGTATAAGAATCTCCAACTCCAGCTTCCATTATTCTATGGCTGAGCTAGAGATTTATTTAAATGCTCTGTTCTTACTTTATATTTAACTGTAATAAGTATTGTTAAAAATTCAGTTTAAATTAAAAATTAAGTAAATTAAAATAGTCAATAAATGAGTGTTGAGATTCAAAAACAACAAACAATCGTTATTAAAAGATAGATTAATTTTGTAATATAAAACTATTATGAATGTTGTTTTTTTAAATCAATGAATATATTAATTTTATATAAAATTAATATTGATATGATTTTAAATAAATTACCTTTTAATAATAGCTATTATATTGGGGATTTAAAAACACATAGCAAATAATTGTTGTTGTTTTTTTAAAATCTAACTTATATAATCTTCTAGCCGTCACTTATCTACTTCTTTGAACTGTGAATATTATTCATATTTTATTAATAATAACATCTTACTTATTTATTGGCTAATGTCAAGAATGAAACTAAGAATTTTGTACATAATTAATAAAAAAAAAAGTAAGATTTATTTTTCCAACTCAATTAATCTTCTAATTTTGGAGAGCAAATACGCATATAGCTATCCTTAGCTGGAGATTATAAAGCTTTACAATAGTTGAATGATATAAAAACGTTATAAAAAAAACTGGCAATCTAAATAAAGTATTACTCCAAGAAAAAGTGTAATGTTGACAAATGAAGATATGTGATTTTTAATGTTTACTCACCTATCACTAAAGTCATTGTTTATATATGAATAAGAATGCTTACTGTATCATCTCATCCAGTGTTTTAATGTTGGGATGCTTAGGTAACAAAATCAGTTAAAGCAAATCTTTACATAATATTTAAAATTTAAACGCTCACAAAAAAATGGATCCAGCTTTATCCTTTGGACCCAATCAGAATACATATATTTAAAAATCTTGATAAATCGTATTTAGCACATTCAGCTGATATACACCATCTTAAAGCTTGAATCTAGATTAATAAATCTTGAAATTTGTTTTCAGGAACAATCAGGTTTAGGATATATACAATAATCAGATATCCAATATAAAAAAATAGTTGTCCACAATGTTGTTATAGATATATAATACTTAGTGTAATAATCAATCTAAATAAAATTGAAACAAACAACTGATTATATTTACAATTATTTCATGATCAACCTTGCCAGATTCCTGATCAATATTTAACCCAATATTCATTCAATTTTTTTATAACTTGACTATATAAAATAATTTTAGTTGAAAGATAAAAGAATTACAAACTTCCACCCTACACAAATTGTTAACATTTTGAGTTATGGCTTTTTATACTATACATCTCTAGAAGATTGTTGGAGAGAGCATTTTTCTACAGTAGTTCTTCTAAGAGTTAGTTTTATCCTTTTATGTATATGTGTGTGCACATGCATACAGGTGTATCTGTGTGTAAATACATTAAAGCAGTCAACACACTTGAACAATAACAATAACAATCTCATTCTGTTGTCAAGACAATCTCCTTTTAACAGAAATGTGGACATCCACCTTTATCTATAGTCCATTATATTTATATAAACACTAAAGATTTCAACTTGATTAAAGAAAGTGAGAGTATTAATTCAAAGAAGTTTAAATAAATCTCATGAAAAAGACAAATATAATGTGTTCTGAAAGCAGATTAACAATTAATCAATTATAACTTTCAAATTTTATTGAAACTATGTATTATTTCGATAATAAAGCTATTAATGCTTACGGTTAGGTAACCTTATAAATATAAATTTATGAGAGCAGTCAACACTTAATATCAATATCAATAATAATCTCAATATATTATCAAGGGAATCTCCTTTTTCCAATAAAGGTGAATATATGTACATTAAAATGAATATTTTCATAAATAATTATATAGTATAAAATTGAATGATCTCCTTTGCATAAAAATGGCAACTCCTGACAATAATATAGTTGAACATAAACAACTATAAACATGAACAAATGTGAAATATATATTTATATTATATTATAAAATTTGAAAGTCTATAAAGAAAATCATCAAAAATATAGAAAAAGCTATTCTAAACAAAAAATATAAAAATTTTACTTTTAAAAATAATAGTTTTATATAAAACATTATTAGAAAATATATATTCAAACTTAAAATGGTTAATTTAATTAGGAAATGTTATTTATAATAAAAATAGTAAACTAAATAAAGATGTTTAGTTCAAATGGTTTATATTATTCTAAATGTAAAAATTATTATTTGAGAAAAAAAAGAATATAACTATTTAGAAATATGTAGCAGGAGATTGTCATATTTTGTACAAAATATTAGAAAATTATTTTTTATTATAAATTCTTTTCCATAATTTATTTTAGAATGGATTAAAATATGAATAAATAAAATCGCATTCTAAACAACAAGTTTTACTAATTTATTTACAAATGTAAAATCAAGCAACGAAATTTTGAAAAATATTTTAGAATATCTACATTATTTATATGTGATGTGATATACTGTAGCTTCTTCTTAAACGAAGTCAAGAATCTCTCAGCAATTATACCAAGAAAAAACTTGTTAGCTATTTAATTTTACATTCCCCAATTTAATTTTTCCCTATTCTGCTCCATCCCATTTCCACAACATAATCTTTGTCAACTCTACAGCCTTTATATCTAAATCCCCCTTATCTTTTTCCAAAACCAGCATAAAAACCAATAATCTACTTTCTGTATAATCACTTTTTTCATATTTATTCTTCCATAACTTCATTATATGTGCTCTTTCTGTTTTCAAGCATTTACATTCAATTAACAAATGCCTAATATTTTCTATTCCTTCCTTACATAATTTACAGACTAAATCACCCATATTTTTCCATTTACATATATATTCTCTTGTTGCTAAAGATCCTGTTCGAACCTTAAACAATAAACTACTTTCCTTACTATTATCATAAATTAACTTACACCTAATATTCTGTTTATTTCTATATATAGTTAAAACTCATTTTACTCTCCATACCAGTTCTCCATCTCTCTAACTGCCTATTCTTTATTAATAAATCTATTCTTTTATTCCATTCCTTACCACTATAACATTCAACAATTCTCCTAACACAATCATCCCATCTTTTGTACAAATATACAATTACAAATATCCAGTAATGTCCTCTGTTTAAAAGTCTATACGCTATTATTGAGATATAGACGTTTAAACAGAGGGCATTACTGGATATTTGTAAATGGAAAAATATGGGTGATTTAGTCTGTAAATTATGTAAGGAAGGAATAGAAAATATTAGGTATATGTTAAGTGAATGCAAATGCTTGAAAACAGAAAGGGCACATATAATGAAGTTATGGAAAAATAAATATGAAAAAAGTGATTATACAGAAAGTAGATTATTGGTTTTTATGCTGGGTTTGAAAAAAGATAAGGAGGATTTAGATATAAAGGTTGTAGAGTTGACAAAGATTGTGTTGTGGAAATGGGATGGAGCAGAATATGGGAAAACTTAGACTGGCGAATGTAAAATTAAGTATATAACAAGTTTTTCTTGGTATAATTGCCGAGAGATTCTTGACTTCGTTTAAGAAGAAGCTACAGTACATCACATATAATGGTTTATATATTTGTATGATTATTTCAGTTAATGTTAACGGTAACTTTCTTTTCATATATATATAATAAGTGAAATGGAAATAGAACCAAATCTCCGATGTAAATTTCTTCTATTGGCAACCTTAGAAAAAGGAACAAATTGTTGTTATAAATCCCAAGTTAGAACATCTATAGTAAAAAATATATTATTCTGAATAAATATTAGTAATTACTTATATTTAACAATGAACTTGCTCTGGCCCATTTAAATATATATTAAAGAAAAAAGAAAATTACATTTATGAATGTTATAATATGTTGGACTATTTCCATCATTTATCATTAAATGCTTAATGTCTAGAAAAATGTAAACGTTATTTAAACTTTTTCATATACAAATCGCTGTAAGTAATAACACATAAAGATAACACAGGTTAGTAGATTATATAATGCTTTGAATGGTATTATTATCCACTCTTCTTCAGGTGTTTCTGCCTGACCAGGATAATGCTAGCATAGAGTTGAATTTACATCTTTAGATTCTTGAATAATACTCAAACCAATTGAGCTATTCTGTTAAAAGAGAATTTAATTTTGTTAGTATATTTTATAATTTTTATTTAAATATATATAACTTATAGACTTTTTTAAATTTCTTTAAATTAAATGTTCTTCTAGAAATTTTATGTAGATAACAAAAGTGACAATTTTATATAACTTATTAGATTATGGTCAAAAGTCAGGAGGAGCTTTAGATATTTGAATCTTTCGGCATATTTTTTATCTTTAGAAAAAAATAATTTAAAGCATATCTATTCTTTAATATTGCATTCTTGCAATCTTTTTTTTTCTTTGGCAATAAATAAATTCCTTCTAAAAATAGAACTTAGAAATATATGTCTACTCTAAGAAGTTTTCAGGCAAAATTATAAGCGATGATTTTTTATAATACATTAAATTTTAGGAATTTTAAATCCTGCATATATGTGGTTGATGTCATTCTTTCCAATTTTAACTAACGTTCATGTGATATTGTTGGAATTTCAAAAATGCTATATATATATATTATATAGAAAGAATTACTAGAAATAAATATTTTTTCATAAGCTCTGCTGAAAAAATATGAGTGGGATGAGCTATTGCATGTATATAAAGGCATTGTAAATAGAATTTATAAAAATGTCTTCTGTGTAAGTCAATGACAAATCTAATGGACAAAAATGATAAATGCCATGAATAATATCCCAACTGAGAAAATAAAAAATAATCTCAGCTTCATAATTTGAATAGTATCATTAAACTTGTTAGTTTGATCCTTAAATGTCAATTGACCTTACAAAAAACTGACCTATGATTATTTAAAAAAATATGTAAGAAAATAGTGAAATGGTAAAAACTTAAAAAAGAACAATATTCAAGTGAAAATTACTTTTGCATATATAAATCTAAGTGAATGTTTGTTGTGAATAAAGATTTATAGATTTGATCTATAAAGATGAATTAATAATGTATATAATTTATATATATGCTTTCAATTATTTTGATTGTGTTGCAAGATTTGATGCTGTTATAGAATGAAGACTCTGGAAGTGAAAATCCACAGATCATGCCTAGATCTGTTATTTTCAAGACTTAAACTTCTTATACATTTTTGAGCAACAAAACTATTTGATTGCTTTACTGGCACTTTTATTTTGTGTTTCTTAATGTGAGTAACAAAATAATTTGAAAATGCACTAACCTACAAAGTTCCCATAGAAATTTACTTGAGGTTGCATATTGAATCCATTTTGAATTAAATTTTAAAAAAGTTAAAAAAATTAATCAGGGTTATATTTCTATGACTAGAATAAGTATACATACATATGAGTGTCAGTGAGAAATACTGCAAAATATGAAAATGGCTGTTGTCTATTAAAAAATAATATAAATATAAGACAGTGTCTGGGATTCATACATTTATGATTTATAATACCAATGCACTGACAATTTGGCTGGATCACCCCTACCCAAGTATGATCCAAATAAAATATTGTTGCAATAGTGCTATGAATCATAGATAGATGAACCCAGTTAATTTGTCATTTATATCTTTTGCCATAATAACCTTTATTTTAATATAAAATGGAGCTGCAAATTATGCATTATTTTATTCTAAATCTCCTATGCATGCAATGTAATAGCTCATATTTTGTTGATAAACTTTAGTTAGAATACAATAAACATTGTGTATTAAACTGTAAATGTACAGTACTTTTCAAACAAACATATAAATAACACAGACATTTTTATATCTATAGTATGCATATATAAATTAAGATTATAGTACAAACAATTTTTTTAAAAAAATAATAATATAATTAGTAATAAATTAAGGAGACACATTTACATATATTTTATCGAATATGTGATCATTCATATGCTCTGTGAAAATATGAAAATATGGAAAAAAATCTTACTGTGGTGCATTTTTATTCCTTAATTAAATAAAATAAATAATAAAATATATGGCTTTTATTGAAGTTAAATACAATCTGGATAATACTATTTTTTTCAATGACTTTTTTCTTACAGAAACATAATAGACTAGTTTATTCATCAAGAAGCTACAATCTCTCTAATAATTTTAATGTTTTTAAATTATTACTAATTTTAAGTAAATTTAAACATTTTGTAAAACTTTTAGCATTGTTCTTAGAAAACATTTTACTACATGGAATATTGAACATCAAATTCAGATAGAAAGAATAATTATATGTGCTTTCAACATAAATTGAAAAAAATCATTAATGAGCATGATCATTTATAGTTGTTGGTGTAATTTAAAATTTAGTTACAAATTCTAATTTTGTAATACTCTATAAATTTTACAAGTGTAGTGTTTAAATTGTAACTATAAAGAAGGTAAACAAATCTCCATGCCAGTGCTATTTTTAAACAAGATGATAGCTATAAAGATACTCTTGTTTCAGTCACAATATAAAGTCTTTAAGAAAATAAAGATGATCACCTTATTTCCGAACTCACATGGTAATTTATGAGCCAATCTTAATTGTCAAGTAGTGAGAGTATGAATATATAAATTATTCATATTTAATTCATTTCTTAATTTAATATTCTTATTAGCACTTAAGAAATATTAAAAATTTAGTTTGTGCCATATATTAGACAATGTTAAATTATTTAATATTATACATTTTGCAAGCACAGTGTTTAAACTGTAACTATATAGAAGGTAAACAACACCAGTGCCATTTTTTAAACAAGATGATAACTATAATCATACTCTCACCCCAACCTCAAGATAAAGTCATTAAGGAAATAAAAATGACTGTCTTATTTCCCAACTTACATGGTAATTTATGAGCCAATCTTAAGTGTCTAAAAGTGAGATCATGAATATATAAATCATTCACCTTAAATCTATTTCTTAATTTAATATTCTTATTAGGACTTATGAAATATTAAAATTTAATTTGTTCCAATATTAGACAATGTTAAATTATGTAATACTTTATTGATTTTACAAACGCAGGGTTTAATTAACACCTTGTTTAAAAAAAGCAGTGGTGTGGAGGTTTGTTTACCTTCTATATAATTCCAATTTAAACACTGTGCTTGTAAATTTTATAGAGTATTACATAATTTAAAATTGTCTAATACTGGCACAAAATAAATTTTAATATTTCATAAGTGCTAATAAGAATATTAAATTAAGAAATGGATTTAATATAAATAAATGATTTAGATATTCACACTTTCATTTCTAGACACTTAATATTGGCTCATAAATTGCCATGTAAGTTTGGAAATAATATTGTTGCTCTTATTTCCTTAAAGATTTTATCTTGTGGCAGAATATCCTTATAGTTATCATCTGGTTTAAAAAATAGCACTGATGTGGAGGTTGAATTTACATTCTATATAGTTAAAATTCTAATTTTATAAATGCGATCTCATAAGGCATAACAAAAAAATGGCTTCTCAGCTGTTGTAAAATGTATTAAATTTGTGGAATATGTTTTTTTTAAACATTTTTTAATTTTGTTAAAATATAATTGAAGTCATGCACTTTGATTTAGTTTGCTGCATCATTATATGTATGAATAAGTAAATAATTATTATTTTCCTAATTAATTTATGAATTTTGTTTTTATTTTTATTTTCTTTTGATAGTATATAATCAATGTGAATGACAGAACGGAGATGCAATGTTTCCATTGTATTATTTTTAAATAAAAAAGTAAAGTTACTAAACTCAATGTTTAAAATTAATTTATGTATATGCTTCTCTCCAGATTTTATATGTAATTAGATAGTTAAATACAAAATGATTTTTGACAATTGTGATAAAAAATTATATTTCAAAGCAAAATGATGACAGTTATATTATACTTTTTTTATTGAAACAACTATAAGATTCCTTAAATAAAACACACTGAATGGATAAAGTAAATTGATCTCCATAATAATATCTTAGATTACAAAAATTTTTTATATAAATTATTTGCAAATTCATTAATTCTATTTTAAATAAACTGAGCTCATTTTTATTTAAGCACCTATTTTAGTTTGGGCCTGTGGCAATTGGTTCATCATTACACTTATAGGACAGTCATCTTTCTTTTCATAATATCAATATTTGACAAACCATTCTTTTTTATGTTGTTTATTATCTTTGTTCCATCATTTTCTTGTTTTTTCCCTTTTCCCAACTAATTTTAATCTCTTTCTTCAATGATCATAATTACAATTTTTTTCACCTTAAGTACTTGTTTGGTCTCTTGGTTTTTTTTTTCTAAACTTTATTTCTTACTGATTTTCTTTAATAATTCTTTCTCTTTATGTTAATCTCTTTTTACTTTCATCTCCACATAATATTCTCTATACTAGGCTTTTGTATACAGTATTTTTTTTACCAATATATTATTTCTTAAAACTGAGTTCTATTGGCTGCCTTGTCTTACTAAGAATTTTTTATTGACAATAATTGATCTCAAATATTGAAGATTATTTATCTTCATATTGTTTCCGTCAGTGATCAACACATTATTTCATTATGTTGCCAAATATTGTGTCTTTCAAAATGGAAATTTAATTCTTATTTGATGGAAGAATTTAATTTATTTAAAGACTAGTTTTAATGTTTAGATTAAAGATGGGAAAACTAAAGCACATGAGCCAGATCCAGCCTGCCTAGAGTTTCTATCTGTCCTGCCATAGATTTTAAAACAATAGTATAGAAATTTTCAATTTCGATGTTTTAAAAAAATTCATTTAAGGGCATGTTCCATTTTTTGCATATGTGAAAATTTCCATAGAAATTTGAACATTTTTTGCATATGCAAAATACTGTTGTGAGAATTTATATAGAAATTGATTTAAAAACTTTTACATGTCCAAAAAATGGAACTCATCCTAATAAATATGCATAAAATTATTAAAATATACTTTTGCTTTTATGTTTAAATTCAAAAACAAAAATAGAAACAAGATTTTGAAAAAAAAAAAAAAATTGAATTTACCACTTATTAGTTTATAATAATGATAACAGAGGCTCTACTACTTGTCACATGACCACATCAAATAACAATAATCAGTTCAGTAATGTGTGCAATGCAGAAACCTAACATCGAATGGAAAGTTGGTAAACAGACCAATGCATTCCAATTTCATAAATGGTATCATAGTCATGAAATTAATAAAAAGTAGTATTGTTGTTGGTGCTTGTGAATTTTATTGTGAATATTTGTAAAATATTTCAATCCCAAAATGTTTACTAAAAATGTAAATTTGATTCAGAGTGCTGTGTTTTCAAAGATGAATGGACCTGGAAGTATTTTTTCACAGTTGTAAAGTATCATCTGCAATTTCTAAACAAAAAATTCCAATTATGAAACAATGTCCGAATATGAAAGAAAATGAAAAGCAGAAAACCTTCCCAAAAAATTGTCAGGTTACCAAAAATTTTAGTAGTTTTCAAAAAGCAGCTACACATACAAGTTATATTGTATCAGGCAATATTGCTAAAAGTAATAAGACTCTCTGAGATGGAGAATTTGTTAAACATTGTATGTTCTAAGTTTGTGATGTTTGATGTCCTGATATGAAAAAAGATTTTGAAACTGTAAGTTTATCTCAAAAACTGTGACTTCTAGAGTCAAAGCCATAAATAAAAATCTGACATCACAGTTGGAGTTAAATTTTTTCGTTTAAATTCTGCTCCAATACTATGAATGGAAAGCACTGATATAAATGATACTGATCAGTTAGTATTATTTACAAAAGATGTTGATAAAAATATTTCTATTACTGAGGAATCGGCATGCATGTGATTGTTAAAGGGAACAACAGGGTCCAATATTTTTCATGAATTTCTGGAAGGGCTTTCAATTTTGAAAGTATCCATAACAAATATATGTAATATTATGACCAATCCATAATAAACATATGTAATATTATGACCAATAGAGCACAAAGTATGACAGGGTAAAATCTGGATTTGTTGAGAAATTTAATCAAACAAATACTCTGGGAATAATGCTATCTTTCTACATTGTGTTATGCATTAAGATACCTTGAATATAAAACCTGTCCTTGATGTAATCATGAAGCCTATAAATATTATTTGAACTTGTAGGCTTACAGAGAATTTTGGGATTTTGTGATGTATTACATGAAAGGTGGCTTAGTGCACAATGCATCTTTGAATGAGTTTGACAGCTGAAAGATGAGATAGTGTCATTATTCCATGAGAAACAGTGGTCTGTAAAGTGTGAAATGTTGGAATATACAGCATGAGCTTTGGACTTTTGCATTTTTCACAGATTATCTCTGTCACATGAACAAGTTGAATGTCAAAATGCAAGGAAAAACCAATTTATCAATGATATCTGGGGCCATCTCAGAGGTTTTAAACTACAACTTGTTCTGTTTCCTAATCACCTAGCTAAGAACAACTTGTCTCACTTCCCAAGATGAAAATCAATAGCCCCAGTAAGCTTAAGAGTTATGAAGATGGCCTGAGAAATTTTCTTCTTGATTTTAAATGAAGACTTCAGTGCCACTGAAAAGGACTTGCATATTTTCAGCATGGCTTTAAATGTGGGGTGTGAAATAGTGAGGCTGGACTTGAAGCCTTAATTAATTGAATTTCAATTTAACAATCACCTCAAACAGTTGTTTCTCAATCCCAAAATTAGAGTTCTACAAGTCTTTGTCAAAATCAAGTTTTCCAAATCTGCTATCTCATGCCCAGAAAGTTGGCACTATGTTGCTTCATCCTATATATGTGAACAGGTATTTTCTACAATGAAACTTTGAAAGAGTTGTATTGTAAACAGACTGTCAGATAAGAATTTAACTTCAATTCTCAGAATTAGTACATCCCAGCTCAAACTAGATTATGAAGAACTTTTAGAAATGCAATCACAGCTTCATTCATCACATTAGTATTAAAGAATTTTCAAAATATACTATTTTTTGTCTTTATTGCATTTTATAATAAATTATATTGGCCTGGCAAATTTTTTTTTTTGGCTCACTTCTAAAAATGTTTGTCCATCACTGGTTTAGATGGATCAATTTTTAACATCTTCTCAAATTATCACACAATATTTCAATGGCTGCATTAAAAGCTAAATTACTAATTAGAATCTAATGTTTATTTTACAAGTTTTATTTCTTTTCAGAGAGTTTCTTAAATTGACAATATAATCCTGTTCATTAAGAATGAGAATACAGTTTTAAAAGTTTTAATACTATTTTTCTCTTACAATCTAGCAAATGTTCATGGTAAAAATAATGTAATTTTCTTGCATAAAAATAGAGTTGTATTAATTTTGTTATAACAAATTTACCTTGATTAATCTATATTGTCTATTCATGCATATTACCATAATACTGTTTGAATAAGTAAATAGTGTATATCATTTATAGATAAATTAGTCTGTTTATAATTATATTTTACAAATTAATGTCAAAGTAATAATGCACTATCAATGTCAAAGATCAAATGAGTTATGATCCTTATTTTTATGATAATCATTATGGGAACCATTAGATGTTTTTAAAATAATAGATTAAAATATTTTGATAATCCCTATGATGGGTGTATGCATAAAATTGTGTAAGAATGAATATATATATATACTTTATAAAGAGCCCAATGCAAAGCAAACATCTCTTTAAAAGTCTTTCATAGACAAAATAAGTCATTACTTATCAGGCTTGACAATTGTCAGATGATGAAGACTTGATTTGCTTTCTATTATGTTTTACTCTCTGAATTAGAATTATCTACATAGCCATTGATCAACCATAATTCAATTGTTATTTGAAATAACCATAAAATAAAAACCCTAAATTTGATAGAACTCAATGAAAAATTCAAGTTTTTTAGACCGATTCAAATCTAGATCGCGACTGCTGCGATTGTAATAAAAAATATTACAATAAAAAATGGATATATGTGTATGCTATAAAAAAGTAAAACCCATACAGTCATTAAATACTGAGTGCATTCTCAAGAATATAAATTCTATAGTACTTTATCCATCTTAGTATTTTTTTCCATGCATTCTTTTACGATAATGATGGACACACATTGCATACATGTTATTATAGTATATCTGCCATTGTTTTCTCTTATACTTACACAGAGTTGTTAATAACTTTATCATCATTTAGATAAATTTTAAGCTATAGTAATAGTAAAACGAGAAAGAAAAATATGTTTATGGACTTTTTGGAATCACTGTTGCAAATATTTTATCATATAAATAATCTTTACTTTTATTGACAAAAGTATATAAACTCAAATGGTTCTTATTTCAGTTTGATCATATTTATTGTCAATACATTTATTGATTTTTTAAATTGAAATTTCAGATTGACTATTAATTTCTTAGCAATCCAATATTTAAACTTTATAGATTTATATAATCAATTTGACTTCGACACCCCAAGGATTTAACCAATTTTGTGCTTTTTGATTTATGATTGTTTTTTTTTCTTCATTATGTTGCAAACTTGAGAGTTATTGGCAACAATTTCAAAAAATGTATCATTTTTAAATTTAGTTTTATCATTCTTTGTTAATTTTAATAAACCTTTTAAATTAAACAGAAAGCAGTAAAAGCCATTTTGCTTTCCTTTTTTTTAAAAAAATAGATTTTGATGATTTATGGGGTTATAAAATCCTCCATTTTATATAATTTTCTAATATAATACTGACAAATTTCTTTTCCAATGATCAAACTTTGTTCTCCCTTGCTAAAAATAGCAAATAGGTTTTTATATATATGTCAAAATTTTATAGCAATGTAGAAAAAAATAATTTAAAAAATATAAAATTATTTTTAAGTGTTATTTATTTAATAATATATAATTCCTCCATTGCTCAATTATTGTGTTATAGTCTTAGCTGACGGGCATTGTCAACGCAGAATAGACAGTAGTTGTTTTTATCAGTTTATATATATATATATATGCGAAGTGTAAAGTTCTAAAATCATGTCTTTTGATTACAGTGAGTATATCCTACTGTTGAGTTTTCAATATCATCATGTAAAATTTTAATATATACAAACACGCCAAATTTTCAAATAGGTATCTATATTCAAAGTATACTACTTTATTTTTCTTTTAAAATTAATCATTAAGCAAAAATAAGACATTGTTTTAAAAAGTAGACTTTGTAAATTTGTTTGAAAATCGAAATTCATGAAACTATATATACTTTACAAATATTCCACAAATGATGTTTACTATTAAGTTATCTTTACAATTGAACAAAATGCTATAGCATACCTATTACAACTGGCCCAGGACTTTGATTTACCATCTGTTGTAGATCAAACTTGCTAATGCGGATTATTAATTAATCATATTTTTAATTTTCTAATGACATTAAGATATTTATTTTGTATGTTGCTGTGTGTTTGACTATATTCCCACTATTAATTATATACATAATATTCATTCAGGTTTAATATAACTAATTATTGTTCAGCACATTCAAAATTGCAAATAAGTAATAAGTGGTATATGTATATAAAGTTAGCTGATATTTTCAACATTGTGGATTTAAATCTTATCAAATAGTAATGAAGAGCTCTGCAATCTTTAAAATCTCTAGACTTACTTTGGTTTTTTTTATAGTCTAATGGCGTTTCTTATACAGGATAGTTGGTATTCTTTTGATTTTGTAGTCTTTTGCTATATTTTCAGAGTGTAATCATAAGCAATAATAGTTTCTGTTTTGTTTTCTCTATTCTTTCTTTTTATGTTTTTTTATTATTCTCATAGGGCTGGGGTGGGAAAACCTTTTTGGCCAAGGGATATTTGGATATTTATAAGTGGGCCATCCAACCAAAATAATCAACTTAAAAATTGGCCTGCAGTGTTTGACCAAAAATTAAATTAATTTACTTTTAATCATTAATAATGGGCAACTGTTTTAACTGGCAGGCCAATTTCAACTTTCCCTTTTTAAACAGGGGTCCTAATTTTTTTGTGAATTAAAAATAAAGTAACATTATTATTAATGACTGTTCCACATTAAATAGCATTTTTTTCTGATTCTCATTGTACCTATCTTCATGACATATTCTCGAATTATTTTGTATATTCTCAACAAGTTAATTCTACATCAGCTAGAGTTCAGTTTTTTATAAACTTCTCTTCAGAAAATGGTTTTGAATTTTCTGCTTTTTTTTTAAAAAAAAAAATTTGCTTTCACAGAATTTTCTTATTTGCCTATACTTTTTATAAAACATGTCAGCTTCTTTTGAAGTTTTCTATTTTAATATTTTTTCCTCAAGAATTCTGTTGGAATAAGAATGTTTTGATAAATGATGACTCTTAATATGTGTTGTTTATTAACTGAAATAATTTCCAGACATATTAAACCCATTGATTTACTATTTCTTTATTTAAAAAAAATGCATTGGTCCATTTCTTTTGAAATGTATAATTTTCTGTGTCAATTTTTCTTATATTTTTTTTTGTGTAACCAACTTAATAAAAAAAATTAAATGCAAAATAATAATAATAATAAAATGAAGTAAAATTAAACTTTTATTTTTTTTAGTTATTATATGTTCATCTGCAAATATTACTATAAATACAAACAAAATGCTCTCAGCATCATAGATTAAATCCATAGTCACATAGACTATATAATACAGATAATTTGTTGGAATATTGCATCTTTGATAGAATGAAATAGAATTATTATAAAGATTGGTGAGAGAAAAAAAATTTGTTTGAGAAAATAAATATTTTATTTTTCTTAACTATTAATTGAATATTTGCACTATGTACATGTTTAAATGGAAGATTTCTATAGTTCCAGTTTATATACATCTTTAAAAATGTCTGGGACTAGATTGAGAGCTTTTGAGAAGCAGAGGTTTTCCACCCCTGCACTAGGAAATTGTTTGTTATGATTCAGGATTTAAAGTATTTTTTTTAATTAACTTGGCTGGGTCAAATTTATATAAATACTAATCTTAGTTATTTTTCCTTTCTTTTAGAATTACTCTTTTATTTGATTTATACAACTTATTTATATATATATAATAAATTCCCCATTCAATAAATATACATTTTCTGAAATTGCATTTAATATTTTAAGTAAGCAGATGCCTCTCTGTATTTTTTTTAAATGGGAAGGGGGGGGTCTTCACATCTGCACCATTTCTCACAATTAAATGGCTGTTTTATGCTGCTCATTGATGTTGAATAGTTCAGCATTTTATATTTTACTAGTCCATTGGCAAATATGGTTCATAAATGCATTATTATTTTTTGGTTGGTTGTTTTTAAAGTTCTTATTTGTTTAGATAAAACTTTGATAATTTTTTTCTTTTATACAATACTTTTTCATTCTGTCTTTTATTCAGATCTCGTTGCCTTCTGAGTATTTTAAACTTTTTACTTCAACTTGTAAAAGCATAGGCAAGTTGTTCTTAATCTTCATCCAAACATTATCTTGGCTGAGTATTTTTTTGTTGTTGTGCATTGTAATTATTTCTTCATGCATGTCATTTCTTCAAATCTGAGGGTGTACAATTTTCTGAGGTGAAGGTATCAAAATATGAGTATCATGCAAAAATCTTATGAAATTTCGAGTTCATTTTTTCTGATGTATATCTTTGATAATTTTGTATTTTTTTTATCTTGAATATGAATCTATCAATAACAGAAATAAATAGCTAATATTATATTCAAAATAGTATACGTGTGCTTAACTTCATGCTTTAGTTTTAGCCAGCCGGATTATTTTTTTTTTAAAGAAGCAGTAACATTATTTGATAAAATTCAAATTTTGGGACATAGTTTTCTATGGCACTCTTGTGCCAGGATATTCTATATATCCTTAAGCCACAGCTTTTTTTTTAAAGTATGCTAGGATGATTCCGGTGTAGTATCTGTAATACCTTTTTTTAATTTGATATGGGTCTCATTAACTTATTCATTATAAATAAAATTTTAAATACAGTGATTTTGTTTAGTTTATCTAAACATCATGTAGAAAACTTTAATTCACTAGTTGGGTAATAATTCTTTGCTTATTCACTTTATAAGGATTTTTTATTCTTCACTATTTGTTACTTGAAAATTTAATTCACTGATAAGGACTTGGCAGTAGTTAATGTTTTTGAAAGGGTATTGTCATGCTATATTACACATTCCTTATGGTATTTCTAATTCAAAATCATATCCTGACAGTAAATTTATCCAGAATAGATTCTGGACTTAGATCATTGAATTATTAACATAGACATGAAGATTCAGATGTTTCACTTGATTAATACATGTATAGTGAGAGATGATTTGGTTGCAATATAGTGCAATTTGAAACAAGAATATAAAATTTTTGAATATCTCTGCAGAACAATGATTATTCATTCTTTCATATAAAAATAGATAGAAATCATTCACTCCCTTAAAATAAAGTGGTGGAATGAGAAAATCTCAAACTGTCACTATGATCTGGAGATCCATATGTTTAATTGGTTCCTTGCATTTTATTTCATGCTAAAACATCTTGTTCAATACATCTCTCAAAATTTTATTACTTATACATATTGTCCCATGCACTTTTCATAATATCTCTAAATTATTATACAATAATTCAATATAAAAATATTTATTTAATAAACCACTTTTAAAGATTAATTTTTTTCATAATTTTATAAGAAATTTTTAATAAGTAATTAAAAGAAAATAAATGATATTGAAATGATACAAATTAAACTCTGTAAAAAAATCGCAATTTTTATTTAGAGTAAAAATAGCAAAGTAATAAATTAGAAATAATATTTTTTGATCTATTAAAATATATGCACTATAGATGAGAAAAACGATTTATTTGCTGCATCATTAAATAAGTTTTGTTTTGTTTTAGTTTTTTTAAAAAAAAAAAAGAATATAAACATTTATTAATTAACAAACAAAAACATTTTTTCGGTGCATTTTTTAAGAACTACTTTTCATGTTTTAATTTTGTTTGCTAATAAAAGTTCATATTCTTTTTATTTATTTTTGTAATTTTTACTTATAATATATAAAAACAAAGAATTAATTATCAATTGAGCTTCAGTTCAAATTATTTATTTGCAAAAATATTAATTAGGAAAAAAATCAAATATGGAAAAAAAAAGTCGAAAAAAAGTAATATTTAATAATAATAAAAAACTTACTAAATATTTTTTTAAAATAGTAACAAACTCTCCATACAGTAGTGCCACCCTGTGCCAACCAGAGTAATCAATGGATGCCAGAAGGCAAAACTCTCTATAGAGCACTGCCACCCTGTGCCAACCAGAGTAATCAATGGATGCCAGAAGGCTTGTGCATAAAATCCCTATCTAGTGCCTTCTCATCCAATATCTCCAAACTAGTTTCTAAGATCTAAGAGTAGTACTCTCAGATTCAAAGCTCCTCACTAATGAAAGCCACAAGTTAGATGCTAATCTGGGATATTGGATGGATATGCACTAGATCGGGATTTGATGCATAAACCTTTTCACATCCATTGATGACTATGGCTTGCACTGGATGGCACTACCTTATGGAGAGTTTGCTATCATTTTAACAATCTATGTAAGCATAGAAAATGTTGATCATGTAAAAAAAAATTGACTGGCAAAGCATTGAACAATAATTTTGAACTATGATATAAATATACATGATGACATGTACATGTGATGAAATATAGTGTAATATATTGAACTTGATGAATTCTCACAAAAGATGTTTAATGTTTCTGTCCCATCTGATGAAATACATGTATAATAAAAGAGTGGCCTAGGATGTCTTTGCTTGTAAGTAATAGCAATATGCTGGAGTTTGAAATCAGATTGGGCTGTTAAACCTTTTAAAAACCTGAAAATAAGAGTTTTAACAGTGCCACTTGTATGCGCATTAATTTAATATCATATAAATTGAAATTTGATCTTCATACAACTTTTGTATATATGTAAATTGAAATTTATATTTCATCATTATACAAATTTTATAAATTTTTTTTATAAAATACACATATTAATAATTATAATGTTTATAAGCATATGATCTAAAATATTAAGCTATTCGTATCTCCTAATATTTTAATTTTTTAAATACATGAATAACTTTAAACAGATATCACAATTTTGTTTCATTTTTAAAGTGTTGGTAAATATATTGATGCTCCGTTTTTTTTTAAAGATGACTAAGCTGTTCACTTAAACTACTTGAAATTTAGTAACGTTTGTCAGCTACTTACGAATTATTGGAATTCTTCCTAGTTTAATTTAATGATATTATAAAACGGTTGTTTTTTTTTTAAATATGAGAAAATGGCGAGTTTTCATTGGATTTTATTGTACATTCAATTCAACTTTGCTTTTCGTAAAATAAATTGCTTTATTTTTTCTTAAATTTATATTACTTTTCCCTAAATGAAAAATTAATATAAAATCAAATCAATATTTGCAATTTAGATTTTTTTAAAAATAACTTAACAGTATATTAGTAATGAAACCAAAGTCGATTTATATCTCAATTCAATTATTTTAATAGTGGAAGATAACAGAATCTTTGAAATACAAACTCTTATTATTATAAATCACGTTTTAATTAATAAACAAGATCATGTTTCTAAAAGACTGTTTAAAATCTCACCCAATAGCAGTAATCAGATTGTCCATCTATATAACATGCGTTCTGGACGGTAAGATGTATGAAGACGTTTACAATACCAAACCTAGACGAAGACTTATACTTCATTCAAAAGCTTTTAAAAATGAAAAAAAGGAATGAAATGCTTGCTACAAAGACTAGATATGAGGATACGTAGAATTCATTCCACAACTGCCTAAAAGCCTATCACAAAGCCCATTCTCATGGACCGATAAAAGAAGTCAATACAGAGGAGAAATAAGACATGCCACCGAGTTAAAACACAGCATGCATTCAAATTGACATAGATTCAAGAGACTAATACACATCAATTGTGGAGCAAAATGACTGAACCCATCATCAATAAGACAATGCAATAATAATGCAATAAATTCCTTAAAGATAAACTTTTTTTTTTAAAAAAAATTCTAATTACTAATTATTATAAGTAATATATTTACAATTTTTTTTAATTCATTTATATATAGTAAATATTTACAATGATTTCCTACTATATATATATTTTTAAACCACTAAACATCACATGATCACCATTTCTTATGCTTGATCATAATTATTATTAAAACAGGCAAAACTCTCCATATAGTAGTGCCACTCAGTGCCAGCCAGAGTAATCAATGGATGCCAGAAGGCTTGTGCATAAAATTCCCATCTAGTGCTTACTTATCTAATATCCCCAGAATGATTAGGCATTAGATGGGGATTTTATGCACAAGACTTCTGGCATCCATTGATTACTCTGGCTGGCATTGAGTGGCACTACTATATGGAGAGTTTTGCTTGTTTTAATAACAGTTATGTGCAAGCATAAGAAATGGTGATCATGTGATGTTTAGTGGTTTAACACCAATCCTGCCTAATGGGATAGTGGTGGCTATGGTTATTAAAGAATCAAAGACACCAAAATGTATGAGTACTGAACTGAGTTAAGACCCATATGACTATATAAGCTATTTAGCTTAGATTGAAAATATTGTGTTTTCAGTTTTATTGTCATTGTTTTGTAGTTAAGTACAGATAAAAGGTGGCTGCTGGAGGGTTGCATTAGATTCTAATATCTAGGTGCAGTGTTCTCAGATCCAAGGCTCCTCACTAACAAAGGCCAGAAACTAGTCTGGTGATATTGAATAAATAGGCACTAGATGGGGGTTTTATGCACAAAGCCTTCTGGCATCCATTGATTACTCTGGCTGGCACTGAGTGGCACTACTATATGGAGAGTTTTGCCTGTTTTTATATTTTTTTAATTTTTATAAGCTAATTCTTATTGGGGTAATGCACACACAAGCAAACAAAAAATCTTAAAGGTATTAAGTAAATAACCTACTTCTTTAACATTTACTTGCTTGTCTTTTTATTAATTGATTGTAAAAAAAATTTATGAAGCAAAAGCAGACTACTAGGCTTGAGTAATTATTAGTGATTATTAAATATTATTGTATTCCAATCATCAAGCCAGACTGTTAAACAGATTTTGTCATTATTACTGAGATTTGGGATTCAAAGCAGAAGACACTGCAGTTATGCATCTATTAATCATCTTTACTGTTTATACTAAAAGCCTGAAATACCAATATTCCTATAGTTTAAACCCAAGATAGTGTGCCTTAAGGGTTATATAATTTTGTATTTTCAATTTTATTTATTAACTATAAGCAACTTTTCCCCATGGATAAGAGTGTTAAGAATAATAGCAAATTACTAAATGACTTGTTGGTAGCAGTAAAATTTTAGGATAGAAATGTTTTCAAATTGTGGTATTTTATTTATTGGCTGCTTTCATTATTATTTTAGGATGAAAAGAATCAAATTATGACAACGAAAGTATGGATTCGGCAGGTAAGGAGTAATTATTTTGGTAATAATTAGCTTTAATAATAATAACATTTTAATAAACACAGAGTGCAAAAAATTATATACATATAAAAATGTTATGTCTGAACAAGTTGATATTTGATACTTATTATATCACAAATAATATATATATATATATATAATGATATAGTACATCAACACAGACATTTAATCATCTAAAAAAATCATCACACATTTCTCATTTCAATGCTGATACTTATAATATATACTTTACTTTATCTTAACCATATTAGAGCATTGATTATAACTGTAATTTATTCAAATTCTAATCCCTATGTTTATTGTGGATCTTTAATTTAGATTTCTCTTATTTAGAATAAAAAGGATTAATCATAGCATTAGCAAACAGTTATCAGAAAAATGTTATATACATTAATAGACCCAATGAATATCGTTAACAGAAAATTCAAGTATAAAATGTCAAATCACCTCCCCTCCCCCAATGTTGTTTTTTCAGCAATGCTATCATGTGAATAAACATAAAGCCTGAATTTCAAATGGCCTGACCAAGAGGTAATCCCTTAAACTACATGCTGCAATGTTGTTAAAAATTAAAGTACAGACTTATTCAACAAGGAGCATAAAATTTTAATTAGCAATGACTCGAACTCAGACTTTCACACGACCCACTACTCTCTGTGCCATCTCATATTGCTGACCACCTGATCACACACATGTTGAAAAGATAAATAATCACCAATATATGTATTTCATGCTAAACCGGTGGTTATCTTAATATAAAGCTGAGCACTGATTATATATGTCTGTGAGGAGTAATTTAGACCAACTGATGATTGCTGGTTTAGCATGAAATACGTATATTGGTGATTATTTATCTTTTCAACATGTGTGTGATCAAGTGGGTCAGCAATATGATATGGCACTGAGAGTAGGGTCGTGTGAAAGTCTGAGTTCGAATCCGTCTGTATTACATATATAAATGCAGGTTTAAGCCTGTACAATGTATTAATTAGCAATGATCTTAAGTTGCTCAAAAACAAATGTGTTTAATTTACATAATGATATATTAGTTTTTTTCAAAGCACAATGAAATGTGTGTGAATGAATTTTTCTTTCTTAAATAATCATGAAAGACAAAATGAAGTTATTGTCTTTATTGCTAGGATATTGAAAAACTGATAACTAAGGAGCAATTGGCCAACAAAGGTGGAGAGTGCAAAGAAACAACTCACATTATCATTTGATGATGCCCATTTATTTAAGTACTTATAGCTTCTAATCACTTTCAAATGAAGGAAGTTTGCATAAATTGGAAAAAGAACAGTCTAATATTAATAGAATATTGTTGCTCTTTGTAAAATTAGAACAAAAGAGGGGGAAATGGACATATTCTTTACTACAAAGGCACAAATATTTAAAGCCATTAAGTGGAATTCCTTCTCAACAAAAAGAAAGTTAAAAAACATATTTTAGAGATTGCTGATATATAAAATAGAGTGGCAAGATTAATTATTTAACTTAATGAAAGATACCCCATTCAAATAATTCAGTTTTATGTCCAAAAAGGCCTCGGTGTGATATGGATGTACCAAATGCTTTTGTTCTGACGCAACAACATTTTAAAATTGTCACGAAAGACTTTAATGCTAGAAATGGTAAGTGATTGAAAGATAAAATGGCTGTGAGTAAATTTGGTTATGGTGAAAGAAATATGAAAAGATGCAAACTTGTATCATTTGCAGAAAAGAAAAACTACATTTTTTTTTTTTAAAAAAAGCTAAATAGAAAGGGATTCTAATGAAAATAGTACAGAAGTTGATGGTATTTTGAGTCTAAACAATATGTATTTTCAAGATTGTAATGATTTTAATAAATTGAACACAGGAAGTAACCATCAATTAGTGAGATTAAGATTCATGGTAATGCATAACCAGAGAGGCAAAAATTATTAAGAAAATCAATATTAACATTTAATATCACTCATCTTGAGAAACATTCTTATGAACTTAAATTAGAACTGACAAATCATTTTAAATATTACCAGATTATAGTTTATTAAGAATTGCAAGAAAAATATATGATCCAAAAAAGCAGTAATTTAGCAGTAAATTTCCTTAAGACGATAATTTATGAAGAAAAGAAAGGCTATAAATTTTTTTAAATAATTCATTAAAAGGAATTAAATATTTAGAATTTTAAGGTGCTGCAAAAAGAGTTAATAATTATATAAGAAAATATAATTTTGAATTGGCAAGTAAAGCTTTAAAAAAAAAAAATGAAAATCTCAAAAGCATCTTCATATTGGAAAAAACCTAATTCTACAATAAAAATAAAAAATGGGATTATCAGTAAAAAGTAAAGGGACATCATGAAATGTGTGGAAATTCTCTACAAAATTGTGTATATGTTATAATATAGAGCAAAAAGAAATCCTACAATTATTACAGTTTTTGAATTGACCACCATTTTAAATGAAGATATGAGATGTGCAAGTAAATCTATAAAAAAAAAAAAGAAAATGTCCAGGAAATGATGGAATTATTATTGATATCTTAAAAGAAATAGGTGAAAAAAATGGACAAATTGTTTGCAAAGTGATATAGAAAATATCTAAATGATACAGATGAACCAGATGTTTGGAAGAATGCAATAGTTGACATTTAGATAAAGTAACAAAGAAGATCATATAAATTACAAATCTATCAGGGAACTATCTTTATCAAGGTAATTACAACTCCTTTATACCAAACTTTGCATTCTAACAATTGAGAAAAAAACTGGGTTTAAAAAATGAAGCACTGTGCAACAATATCAATTAATATGAGTTTCCATTATGCTTTGAATTTATAGATTATGAATAGACATTAGATTCTCTAAGCATTTCTACAATGATTGAAGAGTTGGAGTGTGGAGAAGATTGAAACCTGTCCATTAAAGTATGAAGATTGGCTATCTTAATATATATCTGAGCACTTATTGCATAATGTGTAGAGATGATAATCTGGACCAACTGATGATTGCTGGTTTAGCATGAAATAAGAATATTGGTGATTATTTATCTTTTCAACATATATGTGTTCAAGTGCATCAGTGTTATGAGATAGAGTGTAGAGTGGCAGGTCATGTAAAAGTCTGTGCTCATATACCATATATATTACATATATTGATGCAGGTATATAATAAGCCTGTATTTCAGTTAGTACATAGTAAAGATGTCTGCCCATCTCTCATATATGTATAAAATAGATTATGCCCTATGAGTATGATGAGAATCTCAGCCTCAGAATGGCCTTTGAGCATTCCATCATCAGATTTTCCATTGGATGGACAGTTGAAGAGTTGGAGTGTGGAGTCGATTGAAGCCTGTCCATTAAAATATGAAGATTGGCTATCTTAATATATATCTGAGCACTTATTGCATATATGTATAGAGATGATAATCTTGACCAACTGATGATTGCTGGTTTATCATGAAATACATATATTGGTGATTATTTATCTTTTTGACATATATGTGTTCAAGGGTATCATTGTTGTGAGATAGAGTGGAGAGTGGTGCATCATGTGAAAGTCTGTGTTCATATACCCTATATATTACATATATTGATGCAGATATGTGTTAAGCCTGTATTTCAGCTATTACAGTGATTAAATATTGCATAATAAAGAAATAGACAGGATATACCTTTTTCTACAGATATTATACAGCAATTTTAAGAAGTTTAACATTAAGAAGGATGTATGACAGTGTGATTTTATATCCAAAAATTTTATATCAGTTTTACAATAAGTATTTTATGAATTAAACTGGAAAACTAAAGGGGTTTAAATATATAATTAAATTATGTAGATGACATGATTGTTTTTATAAATAATGCTTTAGAGCTTTGGGAAATATTGGAAGAGATATCAGATGAAAATTGTAAATATGCACTAAAGATAAATTCTGAAAAAACTAATACAATATTTGATTTTTGAAAAAGAAATAAAGATTGATAATCATGAATTAGAAGAAGATAATAACTACAATATCTCAGTCAGATTACTAATATAAAAAGATAATGGATGAAATCAGTCATGAAATTAAACTTGGAGTGTTTTAAAAGAAAAGTTTCTTATGTGTTTAAAAAGGAAGATTTTTAATAGATGTTTTTTACCAGTTCTTACTTATTAATCATAACTTGAACATTTAATGAAAGAGTAATTAAGAGATTTTAGACTCCTCAATAAAGTATGAAGAAACATATGTTAAGAATAAGAAGAAGAGATGAAAAACAAAATACATGGATGAGAGAATTAACAGCTATCACTGACATCATGAAACAATTAAGAAATTGAAAAGGGGATGGACTGAACATATTGATAGAACAGATAATAATACATGGACATTTGAAGTTGTAAGCTAGATCTCAAGAGATTATAGAAGATCTAGCAAATGGCCTCACATGAGATAGATAAATTAAATAAAAAATTGCTGATGTTTTATGGGAAAAGAAACTTGGAATTGGATTAAAGTTGGAGAGATCTTCATCCTGCAATGGATTGATAATGTTTGAAAATAACTATGATTATTTTAAATTAAACCAGTTTTCTCTTAATTTTTTCTTTATAATATTAATAATGAAAAAATTAATGTATTTGACTTATAATGAAATAATTTTGCTAGTTTGTGCAGTAAATCTTTTTTTTTTCTTTTTTTTTCCATATGTCATAGCATCATCCGAGACGCGAACCCATGCCCGTCTGCAACCAACTACTTGCTTGCAAGGCCGGTGCGACAACCTCTCGGTTAACAATGCTTGACTTGTGCAGTAAATCATGACTTTACTACAATCTGAAAAATTATTTTGCTTTTGTAGAACTCATAGTTTCATGTAATCACATAGTTTTTATATAATTATAAAAAATATAATTTACCATTTAATTGAATATTGTTATTGTAAATTAGTCAGATATGTTAATACATGTGCAGACAATATTTTAAAACTCTGAATTAGAATTATGTATATATCTTAGAATTACTTTTATCATCATATTTCTTATCTGAATTTTTTTTTTTTAGATTAATACATTAATTTGTCATTTCATTATTCTTTCTATATACTTTTGAGTTGGATTTTTATGATATTTTTTTAGCCATTTGGGGGTGGGGGGTGGGGGGATTTGGTCATATTTATTCTACAACCTGTTTTGGCTTTCTATTGTTATATGACTCTTGTATGTATTCATACAAAATCAATTATTTTAAATCTCTCTTCCATACTGGTTCCTGTATTTATCATTCATTAGATCATATGTTTATTCTATTTCTGTTTCTCTGTAATTTTTTTATAAATCTTTTAATCACATCCATTTTCAGCCTTTATTTTATATTTATAACTTACACTTATTATTTAAATTTTAGATCCATACAGCTAATTTTTATATATTCTGTATTATTGACTTTATTTCAAAATATTGTATTTATGGAACTTATTGTCTAATATGTTGCTATTATTTTAATATTTACCCTTTGATTATAAATAACTTTTTAACTAAATATTATTATACCTAAATATTATAACAAAAGCAAAAATTTTTATACAGTAATGCCATTCAGTGCAAGCCAGAGTAATCAATGCATGCAAAAAGGTTTATGCATAAAATTCTTATCTAATGTTTCTCATTCAATATCCCCAGACTAGTTTCAAACTTATGGCATCTATCAGTGAGCAGCCTTGGATATTGATCTCAACTGCACCTAGATCTTAAGTCTTAGGATATAATGCAATACCCCAGAAGCCATCTTTTACTTTTTAGTTAACTGTAAAGCTACAAGTCCAAAATGAAAGCACAATAATGTTTTCAATCCAAGCTCATTCACTTGCATAGTCATAGAGATCTAAACCCAGTTCAGCATCTATACACTTTGGTCTCTTTGGGTTCTTTAATAACTATAGTCATCATCATCCTGGTTGGCAGAATTAAACCACTAATTATCATCTGATCACCATTCCCTATGCTTACACAAGCTGTTATAACAGTGGCAAAACTCTCCATACAGTAATGCCATCAAGCGTAAGTCAGAGTAATCAATACTTGACAGGAAATTTGTGCACAAAATCCCTATCTAGTGCATACTCATCAAATATACTCAGACTAGTTTTTATCTTGTGGCTTTCATCCATGAGCATCTATATCTTAGAATCTAATGCAACCCTCCAGGAAAATGTTATTGTGTTTTCAATTTGAACTCGTAGCTTTATAGTTAACTAAAAAAGTAAAAGGTGGCTGCTGGCGGGTTTGCCTTAGATCATAAGATCTAGGTGCAGTCCTCTCAGACCAAAGGCTCCTCACTGATAAAAGCCACAAGTGAGAAACTAGTCTGGGGATATTGGATGAGGAGACACTAGATAGGAATATTATCCACAAACTTTCTTGCACTCATTGATTACTCTGTCTTGCACTAGGTGGCACTACTGTGTGGAGAGTTTTGCCTCGATTATAACAGCTTGTCTAAGTATAAAGAATTGCAATCATATGATGTTTAGTGATTTAATACTTAAATACTATTGTAATTGTTTCACATTGTCTTTTTTTTCTATGTAAATATTTAATTTTTGCATATTTATCTAAACACAACTTTATCCTTTATTTAACAATTTTTTAATTATTCATTTGATATTCCCTTTACTATTAACATTCCCACACTATGTCAGGAATATCACTACACAATAATTTTACTATGCATATTTTTAATATTATCAGAGATCATAACAACTCTGCTTACAATCTTCTATGGGATATATATGCATTATTTTTAATATGAAATTTAAAATGTTAATACAAAGTGAAAAGATTATGTACCATTTATGTCAAGTATTTCAACATTCAGTTTAAACAGTTCCATTCCATTGAAAACATGAGCTAGAAATCATTTTTAAAACACTTTAGTTCTCATAATATTTTATCTTTAAAAATTGTTCATTTGATATTCAAGCATTAGACTGTGTGATATATTTAGTCAATATCGATATAAATAGATTTCTAAAGACTATATGAACATATTTAAGTAAAAACAATGTAAACACATTTACATTTTTAAGATACTTTTTTTATAATAATTTATATTTTGAGCAGTAAAAATAATATTTTAATTATCTTTTGAATTCAATAATTAAAATTGATAGTTTTTAATGATATGTCCACCCTATCTATTTATTTACAATTGAACAAAATTCGAGCTTATTAAAACAATATTTTGAATTTTAAAAATAGAAAGACTTCTGATTCTAATGAAATACATGAAGTTTCAAAATATAATAGTGATATATTAACTTCAAAACTATTGTCATTCTTCAGAAATATATAAACAATGTTATGTCATCTGATCATAAGAGTGTTTCTATTATTCCAATCTATAAAAATAATAGGTATAGAATACACTATAGTAATTATTGTCATCTCTTGCAATAATAGTGTCAATTACTGAGATTGAATGCTATGAATATGACCATCTAGGCTGAAAGCATTGCTCAGCTATTTATTATTAAAAAAAAAATTTTCTGAAATTGAATGGATGCTTATCATAGAATTACAGCAATTATTATGAATTATAACAAAGATACTTCTAAGTTTTTTGATGAATAGGTTGTTTCTATAATAAATGAATTGTTAGCAGAAATTAAATGTGGTGTTAGAGATTCAAGAAGTAAAGACAAAGTTTTGATGCCAAATAAATATAAAAATATTCAGAGGAGTGATTAATATGTTGCTTTTACTGATTTTATCCTAATATTAACACAACAACTTGGTATCACTATACAAAATGTATTGATTACCCACTGAAGCTATATGATGGAATGAGAAGAAATTTATTACTGTTTAAAAAAAATCTGAGTAATATGCAGTGAAAATTGATGTTAAGTACAAATGGGTACTAATTCCAGCTTTGTTTTTCATTTTTATGAAAATACCTTTTAGAACTACATATACGAAACTCAAAGTGCAATAAAGGTTTTGATGATGGAATTTTTAACTTGAATGAATTAAAACTAATTTATAGTTTTGGTTTCTAGATTTACAGTTATAGTGATAAATGTGTTATCTTTGCCAATTGAAATAATAACCCAAATCACCCAAATTATTATTATTATTATCATCATTATCATCATAAAATGTGTCACATCTGGTAAAATATATGTATAAATGAAATAATTTTGAAGATTTGGTTTGCAAATAATTATCAATAGAATGTAAACACAAACTGAAAAGTTGTAATTAAAGAAGATTTGAACACAGACTTTCAAGCTTCCTTCAGTTATCCACTCCATCTTATATACCCAACACATATGACCACCCACATGAAAAAGATAAGTAATTTTCAATATGCATTATTTGTGCTGAACAAGCACCCATCAGTTGGTTCAGATTATCATCTCTTACACACGTATATAATCAGGGCTCAGTTTATATTAAGATAGCAATTTTTCAAACTTTAATGGACAGATTACAATCTTCTTCATCCTCCAACTCTTCAGCCATCCATACCATTGAAAATCTGATGGTGGAATGTTCATTGCCTTGTTGATGCCAATGTTGTTGTTATACCCAAGTTGACTTTGTCACTCTGACATGACCTTAAATGTCCATTTAAATACATGCAGGGATCGTCATGACAGCAATATTGGTATCAACAAGTGTTTGAGCATTCTATCATCAGATTTTCAATGGTATGGATGGATGAAGAGTTGGAGTGTAGAGAAGATTAAAGTCTGTCCATTGAAGTTTGAAAATTTGCTATCTTAATATGAACTGAACACTGATTATATATGTGTGTGGGGAGGGGGGGAGATGATGATCTGGACCAACTGATGAATTCTGTTTCAGTATGAAATATATGTATTGAAGATCATTTACCTTTTTCACATGTGTGTGGTCATGTGGTCAGTCGATATAAGATGGAGTGGATAATTGAATGAAGCAGACTTTGTGTTCAAATCCCTTTAATTACATCTTCAAGTTTCTTACTTACAATATAGTAGTAATGATTTATATGATACAAATAAAGATGTTATGGAATATAAATATTGACTAAAAAATATACAGAAAATGGGAATTGTTTTTCATATTGGATTAAAGCTATTAAATTGATATGTAATATTATGGAAATAGGATAACGGTTAATAGATTTGAGATTTTGGATATTATGCAAATTAGGAAATAAGAAATAAATATGACGGCTAACAAGTTTATTTTGCCTTATTGACTGACAGCTTCCTGACTTTGATAAAGAAAAACCCATGTTGCATCCCATCGCAATCGTCTTTCCACAAATATTATTTATATTCATGCATCATTTGCAATAATATGTGTGTGTATCTGTACAAAACCCTTTTTAAAGTCATAAACTTTTTTTTGTCTTTATAAATAATTATTTTTATGTTTCAAATATTACAAGCTTAAACAAATATGTATGTTGCAATGGTTATTTATATATTTTAAAAATACAGTTATTTAAAATATGCAAAAAAAAAAAGAGACGTCTTAGTTTTGAGGGAATAGGAAAAACTTGAAAGTGTTTACTTTAATGATGGGAAATGCTTAACGTTTAAAGAGGATTTAAGTGTGACTAAAATCCAGTATGCAAAGACTGTGTGCAAATAGCACAAATGTGATCTTTTTAGACCATCTGTGAAACTTCTATAATAAAAACATTAATCTGACATTTGGTTGTTTAAGCGCTTGTTTTAAAGTAAAAGCCTCTAATTACGTTTTACTATATTCATCTTATACTTTAAAAATGAGTTTATAAAAAATGATATACGCGTGTGTATGCGGATATTGCAAGCATGAACAAGTAAGATAATCGCATTTATATAAGATCAAACGTTTTTTTTTTTTTAAAAAAAAATATTTTTTCTACCATCAGTTAAATCTTTTTTTTTTATCTATTTACCATCCAATTCAATATTTATTTGACACTTATTTTTTATTCACTGTATTATTTTTTATTAGACAAATGTTTTGGATTTGCTTTAAACTAGCAGCTACTGGGAAATAGTTGTTTGTTTGATTATTTAATTCTAAAAAACGATTAGAAGTGGAGATAAATATAAATAACTATTAGTAAATTGTTTAAAGTATATAGTTCTCATGAAATATTTATAATAATAATATTTCTTAACAAGTCAGTGATGTCCAAGTGCCCAAGATGAGTTCAATGGTTTCATCATTCACTTGATTAAGCTACTTTTTAAAACTGGTAATTAACTCATAGTGCACACATTATGAGAGATTTGTTAGCCAAAAAAATCAATTACACAATTAGACCATCCTTCTGACTTAGTTCTGGATGATTTATGGTTATTTCCAACATTAAAAACTGTGTTGAAAGGGATGAAGATTTTTATACTATAATGGATATCCAAAGAAAATGGAACAGCTGCTCAACAATATTATTGAAAATGAGTTCTAGGTGTACTTCCAGAAATGAGAATGTTATTTTAATTGATTTATGGATGCACAAGGTGACTATTTTGAAGATGACAGTAGCCACCAGTATACAATTTGACTGTATATTTTATAAAGGTGCATTCCAGGAATTAAATTGTCACATCTCATATCTTTATCATTATTCAATATATAAATAAACAATTACTACAGTTTAATTGAGATAAATGCCAACTTTGACGCAAACTATTTGATAGAAGTATTTTAATATTTTTTTTCATCAGTATTTTTCAATGTTGTCTCATTAATTCTTTTTTTCCTATCTCCCATGACCTCTTACATAACCTCCAATTTGTTAATTTTTGAATGTTGTTTTGTTATCATATACTCAATCATAAATAAATTTATTAATCTGCAGACATATTACAGCAATCCATTGACAGCTCTACTATCTATATTTAAGCCTTTAACATTTCTCTACTTGATAATGTGTAAATTTGTCTTTGTGTTTGCAATTAGAAGCTTATAATCTGCATCCAGATCAGTTACTAGATATGTTTTGCACTTTCCCATAGTATCTTCTTTTATTTTATGGATGTTATAGATACTTCATATTTGTGATAATTAAATTATTTGTATCACAACAATCTACCAGATCGTATTCAGTTAGATTATGCCTTCTCAGATTATATTTTCTAGTCACTCTATCAACTATTTCACCAACTATGGCATTCATATTACTTTGGATTATAGTCATGCCTTTATTTTTCTATTTTTGATAAAATGATAGCAATATTCCATGAAACTGTAGTATATATTTCTCTGTTCTTGTTTCACAGAGGCATAACATTGTATGATTACCCCAAGTCTATTGATAAAACTCTTATGTTCACCACATAATTTTTTTCATTTACTAACTTGTATTCTAATAATGTTATCATGATAATGTTTTTCATTCTTCCCAGGTAATAACAAAATGACTATTCATTGCCTTGTAATCTCCTCTTCACATGTTTTTTGTATCTGCCAAACCATAATATGTACTCCACATATTTCCCATTCATGATGCATTAGTCCCATTTGTCAAATTATCTAAACTTCTGTATGCCAACTTTCATCTCCATGAGTTTCTAATATACTATTATTCCCTATTTTATTTACCTTCTCTTGCATTATATCTATTTACCAGTATCCAATTGTTTGATACTATTTGGATTGCCAATCGGGAATGTAATTCTTGATTATCTTCGTCATCATCTCCCATCACAACCACTCTCATTGCTCTTTGGGAATTTAATGAGATAATAGAATTTCAAGCCTTTCCACTTTGTGCCTGGCCAAATACTACTCTGCTATGCATTCTTTTTTTTAAAATCACAATCCATGCTTAATTATTTTCTCATCAATTTTAACCAAGGTCATTCTGCTAATATAGTTTGAACAGACTTCATGCACTTAAGTATTGGACATTTTCCATATTGCTGACAAGTGAAATATCTATCAGATTCTGTCATCTAATTAAGCCTACAATTAAGTGCATGTTTCGGGATATGGTCATTCTCATGCAGTTCAGAGGTAGTCAATTCATTGATCCATTTTGACTTATATAAAGATGCCAAGATATAAGAGAAAGATTCTAAATAAAGTCCATGCTTTAATGGATTAAAAAAAATTATTTAACTTAATAAAATAGATGAATTTAGTCTTCCTCCTTTGTGAGTTTAAATATTATTTAATACCTACAAAATTGCTAATATACTAAACAAAATAGGCATCAAAATTTAGAAATTTCATATTTAGTTAATAAAAGGTCACATAAGTACTATAATAAAACATATCAAGAATATATAAAATATTATAATGATAAAATTTAAACAATTAGAAAAATAATTATTGTAACATGTAAACTGATAGAACTGAAATAGATATTGAGATACGTAAATAAGTTGAGGCTTTGAAATAAAAAAAATAAAAAAATGAATATTTGTTATAATATAAATAATGTTAAAGCATTTAACAACGGAACAAGTTTGAATTTGTAATAAAGAAAATTTATTTAAAGATGAGCACTTTCAATACCAAATGGTATTATAATCTTATCATTATGTGACTAAAGGAATCACATGATCACTATTTCTTATGCTAGCACATAACTGTTATTAAAACAGGCAAAACTCTCCATACAGTAGTGCCACTCAGTGCCAACCAGAGTAATCAATGGATGCCAGAAGGCTTGTGCATAAAATCCCCATCTAGTGCCTACTCATCCAATATCCCCAGACTAGTTTCTGGCTTGTGGTCTTTATCAGTGAGGACCCATATGACTATATAAGCTATTGAGCTTAGATTGAAAATATTATTGTTTTCAATTTTATTCTCATAGTTTTGTAGTTAAGTAGAGATAAAAGGTGGCTGCTGGAGGGTTGCATTAGATCCTAAGATCTAGGTGCAATGCTCTCAGATCCAAAGCTCCTCATTGATAAAGGCCACAAGCCAGATACTAATCTGGGGATATTGGATGAGTAGGCACTAGATGGGGATTTTATGCACAAGCCTTCTGGCATTCATTGATTACTCTGGTTGGCACTGAATGGCACTACTGTATGAAGAGTTTTGCCTGTTTTAATGACTAAAGGAAGTTGAGATCTAGATTTAAAGTTACTTTTGAATATTAAATAATAGATTATCATAAAATTGAATTTTTCAGAGTAGATTTACATACTAATGACAAAAGTGGTCATTACAGGTGCCATTTTTTAGAAAGAGGGGTAGTAATTTCTTTTTACTGATGGCATGATGATCTTTAGCTATTGACTATGCCTCCTTCACCTTTCTCTTTCTGTCATCTCTTTCAGAACAAGATGTCAGCCATAGAGAGATCAAAGTCTTGGCCTGACTGCAACTCATGATCCAGGTAAATAGAAGAGTAGCCATTGCTTTTCTTGGCTTGGTTGTACAGATTAATTATGCTGGGAAAGTCTTGTAAATAAATTAGCTTGAGTTTCACCATAGTAAGTCTTCAAGCATTTGATTCTTTGCAATTAATTTTGTACACAATCTGATGTGAAACTTCTCTAGATATTCTGTCTTTTGAATTATTTAATAATTTATTTAAAATATGGAGATAAGTAAAAACTGATATTGTATTTATTGGTACAAGACCATTTTATATTATCAAGTTGAATGTTTGTAGGGTGTAAGATTTTGTTATAAAAATTAGCAATAATTGCAGTTATTTTTTTAGAATTGTTTTTAATGTTGATTAGGTATTTAGTATATAGACTGATGTTTCTCCTCTGATCTGCCTCGAATTTGCACAGCTTTAAGTTTCTATGGAGAAAACATTTCAGAGTGGCAAATTTATGGGAGAAAATAATATTAGAGACCTAGGGCATATGGCAATTCTTACATTTAATGGTTTTAAAATCATCCTATAATTTAAAACATTGTCCTGTCTAATGATATCTAAATCTAAAAAATTTTTGTTGTGCAAGAGTTCATCTTCCTTCTTTATGGTTGGAGATACTGATTTTACTAATAGTTTTTTTATTAGCACATATAAAAGTATGATCCACATATATGGATTATAAGACTGTATTATACAGACACTCACATTTTGGAAGAATCAAATTCTCAAATTTGAATGGTTACAAACTACAGGCAACTTCACTGAAAGGGAGCCCCATAGATCAGCCATGATTCATTTTATATATTTTGTAATTAATTGATATGATTATTTAATCACTAATCCAATTTAATGTGTCTATAATAAAGTTTTTTTCCTTGATGTTATACTTGATTTGCTATAAAAATCCTCCCATGATATTAATAGATTCATAATGAAGAACAGAGCCATTCAATTCCTTAATCACCAGATAGACAATTTTGCAGCTATTATCAATTTTAAGATTTGGAACTTTTCAATAAATTCATATGAAGATTTCAATCTATATGAACCAAAACGAGGACATCTATGAGTCAAGCAGCAATAAGTTTAGATGCATAGTAAAAGTATGAGCCACCAAAGTCAACAAGTAGTCAAAGCAGGAATTTTTCCTTGTGCAGCTTTATATTTGCAAATATTCTAGGAACAATGGCAGCAGAGCTTTGCTTGGACTTGATGTTTTCTAAGAATTAAAGCAACAAATTTATCTTTTCTTATCTTTAAATTATAATTTCTTACTTTGGAAAAATGCAAACTACCAATTTTCTGGCTAATTTTAAAGTCAGACTCTTGCTGTTCTAAGAACACAAGTCTATTATCCTTATCTTCATTCAGGTAAATAAGGTCTTTCTCTGTAATAAAATTTCTAATGCACTTAATATAAGACCAGAAATTGTTTTAGCTTTCAGTATGTATTTCAAAAAATTAGAAGACTTTTTTATAACTCTTTTTTTCTCTGAGTTGTTTTCATATTTAGACTCAAAATCAGCTACTTTTTCCATTTCAGGATAGCATCATTCATTACCTACAAATCTGAATTCACAATTTAAAATTTTTATCAGCTACCTCAGAAAGTTCAACATTTGTAAGGTTGACCCAATTTTTAACGCTAGTGAGATTGGGAGATTAGGATCCGCACGGTTCTGTTTTTCAGTCAAAAAGTTAATCTTCTTAGAATATTTTCTTTTTATCATGGTAGTGATCTGGTTGCACTTTATGGGGAGATGTTCAGGAGCCGTTTATTAAAATGCTATAGGGTTTTTCCTTCTTTTATTGGCCTTGAATGCAGAAAAACAGGATAAAAGTTTTTTTAGAATGAATATTTATAGAGCAAATGAAAAATATAATTCATGGCAAAAAAGAAGTAGACATTTAAAAGCAAATAAAAATTATAATGTCAAAACTTTATACATTGCAATTAAATCAGGCAGAAAGTCATCTAAATTATATCAAAGAATAAATAAATATAAACAGCTTTATCAAATTAAAGCTTATAAATAACTAATTTAAAACATATATGAATAAACTTATGTAAAAAAAGTATATTTTTTAAAAATATTGAATAAAGTTTTTTTTTTTTTTTTCAGGAATGGTATGATCATAAGCTGATATGGGACCCACATAATTATGGAAATGTAAAACTTTTATATGTGCCTTCAGAATTAATTTGGTTGCCAGATATAGTATTGTATAACAAGTAAATTTTAAAATTTTGTCCTTATTATCATTATAATTATTATTATTACAATTATTATTATTTGCAGTCTTATATAAGTGGATTAATACATATACAGTAGTAATAATATTATAACAATACTTGATTATTATTAAATGAATGCAAACCAATGCTATAAAATTTCAACTATATTACCCCTGTATTTAGAAACATAGAGTATGAATGCAGGAACACTAATGAACTTTTTTAACATTGATTGTATTCATTTACTATATTTAAATTTCAATAATCATTATGCAATCATTCATTGAGAATTGTTAAAAAATACTCAATCGTTATTTGTAGTGCTCATAATTTTCATTAATAAATATCTCTAGACAAATATTTATTTGGTACTATAGCCTACTATTTATTGATTACTTTTGTTTACAATAGATGACTTTGGAGTTTATAATAGAATAAATTGTTTCTACTGTATATGCATATATATGTGTGTATATGAAAATATTATTATAAACAAATATATATAATAAAATCATATACATACTATCAATTGTCTAATTAACATATCATACCATTTACATCTTTCTATAGTCATCATCAGAACTCTTGACAATTAACACTTTATCAATACTTTTATTTATATCAAACTAACAGTTTTTACTTTCCTGCAGTCATTATCAGAGCTCTTGACAAGAAGAGCTCTGATGATGACTGCAGGACAGTCGAAACTGTTAGTTTGATATAAATAAAAGTATTGATAAAGTGTTTAAGAAATGTGTAAATCGCATGATATGTTAAAGTAGAAATCAATACATAGGAAAAGAAGAAGTAGAAATTTGTCTAATTAAGAGGAGGTTTCACATCTCCGTTTAGATCTCTTACTTTAAATCATATTTCTGTTATTCATATTTCTATTATTCATTTTTCTTGACTTATTATCCATTTCTTCTCCATTTCAATTGGATATTTCATTTTATTTTATCATTCATAAAATTTCTTAATTCTCTAAGAATATGCCCAATCAATTTTTTTATTATTATTTTTTATGTTCCTTATGGTTGTCTATTAGTCAATGTATTTTTTTCAATTTTTTCTAAATCATATCAACCTTGTTTTTTTTTTTGCCTATGCTATGTTAAAACTGTAGAACAAACAAAACTTTTATTAAGTTTTTTTTCTGAGTACTAAATTTTATGGTCTACAAGTATCTTTATCTTTTTGTTTATTCATTATACTTCTAATTTTTATTAAGATATTATATAGTTACAAGTACCACATTAAATGATCATACAGATTACATGATATATTCATTCACTATTGACTAGCTGTCCTACCTTTTGTATACTGTACATAAATTATCATATTAGTTATCACTCTACCCATTCTGAAAGTTGTGACATATATAAATATTGAATGTTTAAGCCCATAATTTTTCATTGTTTAAATATGTTTTTCTGTAAAATTTGTCTTGATTTGTACATTAAAATGAATTCATTTTTTTCTACATAACAATTAGAATTAAATCTAATATAGATGGTATGTAGATAGATAAATGGATGAATAGGCAGGAAAGCTGGTATGCAAGCAGACAGGTAGCTAAAAATGGAGGTAAGTAGATAAACACATAAATATATTAAACAAATATTTTTATGATTCTGTGAAAATATATTTCACATTTATCCATGAATATATTTTCTCTTATTATTAATATTAGCAGAATTTGGACATTTTAACCTTGATCATGACAGTCATTATCTAGGTAATAGATGGCATGGGATAAGTCAGGTATAACTGAAAACTAAATTTGGATATCTCTATAATATCCCCAAATAACCTCTATTATCTAAAAGATAATGGAATTGTATTTTCCATGCTTTTTGGCACTAAATATAATGTTCAGTAAATTTTTAATGTAATCAATACTATAACAAGTACAATAACATGTTCAAGTTCTCAAACCCCTATATGTTTTAGCCAAGACAAATTGCCAGTTTCATCAGGAATTCTTATGATCTAAACATCTAAAAGACTATTTATTTTGTGTTGCATAGCAACAGTTTGTCTTTTTTTGTTCAAAATGTATTAAATTTTTAATTTGACACTTCAAAATGCTTCCATTACTGATTCTGCTTATGCATATTATTAAAATTATAAATAGATTCAAAAGTAAATCTCAGTTCTAAACATCTAATAGATACTGAAATTTCTGTTCTTGAAAGAGGATTAACCTTTGCCATAACACCATCTAATATCCCTTTATTAGATATAATGGCAGCCACTGAGGAAGTCACTCAAAAATTGCCTTTAGAAGAAGCAGCAGAATTATGCTGGAGAATAAAAAGAACACTTGACAAGCAAAAAAAATTGAAGTCAAACATATTCTATGGTGAGAGGAAAGCAATTAAATCTTTCAAAATAGATAAATCTATAATTATTCTCTCTGCTGACAATGGCAATTCAACAGTTGTAATGGGTTCAGATGATTATGACAACAAAGTACAAGAACTCCTCACAGCATACCAATATAGGAAAGTAGCAACAAATCCAATAAGAGTACAGAAACAAAGTTAGCTACAAGTATTACTCAGAAAGCATCACAAGTACTTCACTGATTCAGGAAAAAGTAAAATAACATCATATTTCAGCAAAATTGCTCATCTTTATGGTCTACCTAAAATCCATAAGAATCATGTTCCATTAAGTCATATTGTTAGTTATAGAGATTTACCTTGCCAAAATTTGGCATGATTTCTTCTCAAAGTTCTAAGTCCTTTGGAATACAAGACCCAGTCCTTTGTCAGGAATTCTAGACACTTTGTAGAATTAATCAAGAACATGAAAATTAAAAGAACTGACTTACTGGTAAGCTTTCATGTGGAAAGTTTATTTATGAATGTACCATAAGAAGAAACATTGTCTATGGTAAGGAAAAGATTAAATGGTGATAATAGTTTACAAACTAGAACAGCACTTTCTAATGATAGTATAATGAACTATTAACATTCTGCACAAAAACAATCTTTCAATATAATATAGAATTCTTCCAACAAAATCAAGGAATGGCTATGAGCTCACCATTCTCTCCCCTGATTAGCAATATTTACATGGCAGAACCTGAAACCTTAGCCATAAAAACTACTCCATATCCATCTAAAGTTTGGCTTCACTATGTGGATGATATATTTGTTGTATGCCACATAATGAAGCACTGCTAGAAACTTTCTAGAAACACATCAACAATATATTACCTTCAATTAAATTTACAATAGAATCAGAACAAGAACAAAAATTGGCATTCTTAGATGTTCTTGTGACAAGATTCTATCAGGCAAAATCAAAACTACAGTTTACCAAAAACCTACACATACAGGAAAATACCTAGCCTATACATCCAATCACACCAGAAACACTAAACAATGGAGTTATACTATCACTATAGAACAGAGCAAAAGAAGTTTGTTCAGAAACCAGTGATTTGGAAAAAGAAAAGATCTATATAGAACAAACTCATGAAAAATGATTACCCATCGGCTGTTGTTATTAAGAAAACTTTAAATAGACAAAAAGAACCATCAAGAGAAAAGACAATTATTGGTACTGTAGTGTACCATACATTCCAAAAAATAGCAGACATATTAAGGAAAATCTGCAATCAGTGTAACATAAGAACAGCTTTCCAAAGCCATACCACCCTATGAGGAATTCTAGCATCTACAAAGTCTAAACTTTAAATGATGAAAAGAAAAAACTGTATATATGAAATATCATGTGAATGTAGAACATATATTGATGAGACCAGTCATCCCATTGAAAAGTGCTTGCAAGAACACAAACTGATGATTAGAAGAGAGAAAACAGATGTGTCTAAGGTAGCAGAACATGTATGTGCCAAAGAACATATGTTCAATTGGGAAAACACAAAAGTATTGGATAGAGAAAAAAAGGCACAAAGAAGAAAATTTAAAGAAGCTGTTCACATGACAATGAAAAAAAATCCCATAAGCTAATCAACTTTGCTCTTAGAAAAAAGGAGAGAAATCAGAAGGAACCTCATAGATAAGTATATGAAAGTACTACAGACTGTTGCCTTTGGCAGGATGACTCAGTTGGTTAGAGCATTATCTTAAAATTCAAAACTCAAGAATCTAAAAACCCAGGTTCAAATCCCATGTTAGTACTTTCACTGGTCAGGCCAGTAACACCTGAAGAATAGGGGAGACTAATACTTCTCAAAATGTTGTGCATATACTTATATATTTGATGTGCTATTACTAACAGTAGAATGTATTTGGAATATTTAAATAAACATTCAATACATATATTAGATGATGGAAATAGTCCAATATAAAAATACAATCATTGAATATGATTCTACAGCACAAAGATCTTCCTAGCAATCTCTCATAGAAAAAAGAAAAACCTATACTTAACAAATGTAGCAATTTCAGGGTGATGAGGAGTTAAATATTTTTCAGTCATTGTTCTACTCTCTAGCTGGAAATAATTAGTCACTTATTTACTGTCATTTCTAAAATTGCATATATATATATATATATATATCAAATTTAATGTTTATGTGGATTTTAGTACATAAAATGAGATAACATCCATTAAATAGAGAAACCCATTTACTTTGATGTTACTAAGAAATTATCAATTACTTCTTATTAACAATCCCAGGGAAAAAACAAGTTTTTCTCATAATAGCTCTTTTGTTGTGAGTCTTTAAAGCCAAAGGGGTCTTCTTTTACTTTAAACCCAAGTTCTTATATGGATTTAGACCCAGAAAAATATTTATTATAGGTGTGAGAATGTGAAAGAATAACATCTTTCCTGACATTCTGCAAATAATATTTTTAACTTCTCCAAAGAGTTGTATAGGTTGAATTAAATGTTAATGGATGTTATTTCCTCATTCCTATATAATAAAATCCATATAAACATTTAATTCAATGTATACAACTTTCTGGAGAAGTTAAAAATATTATTTGCAGAATGTCAAGAAAGATGTTATCCCTTCATTTTCATACCTATAATAAATATCTTTCTGGGTTTAAATTCATGTAATAATTTGAATTTAAAGTAAAAGAGGATACCTTTTTCTTTAAAGACCCCCAACAAAAGAGCTATTATGAGAAAAACTTGCATTGCCTTAGGAATTGTTACTTAGAAATAATTAAAAATTTCTTAGTAACATCAAAAGTTAAAAGGTTTCTCTATTTAAGGATGTTATCTCCTTATAGTGATACTCTTATTTAATATGCATATTTGTTTGAAGTTATATACTTCTTGTAATAAATATTAATAAATACAGTAACCTAAATATATATAAAGTATAACTTTAAAAACTTTTATCCACCTAGTATTGTTTTTGACTAGCTTCATAATCTTTGTCAATGAACTCTTAATTCTTTTTTAAAGTATCTTCAAACATGCTTTCAAAGTCTAGCCTTCCTAGAATTCATGAATTTTAATGTTTGCTGCCTGTCTATTTGTCATAAAAACCTAAACAAAAAAAATATAAAATCTCTATTTTTTTAAGTTCCATATACCTTCATATATCTTCCATTCTTCATATAATTTATCTTATTCATCTTTCAATATCCTATGCTCAAAAAATAAATGTTCAATACTCTCCTTTCTATCTACACATAAACTATACTTATAAAATTCTTATTCTATTTATGCCCTCTTTCATATATTTTCCTTTTTTTAAATTCTTATATAAGTTTAAACTTTTTTTATCACCTTCATTTTCTCAATTCACTTTCTTTTTCTCTAACCAATTTACTTATTCTCTGTAGCAAATTCAGAATTCATGGTATTTAAGTTGATGATATTTGCTTCCATTTTTTTTTTTTTTAATTTAACAACAGTTGAGCCAGGTTAAGGAATTAATTGAAAGTACTTCTGTGGATTGAAAGACTGTATATGATAGTTTACTACCTTTATATATATATATATATATATATGAAAAATAAAAACAAGTTAGTCACGTAACCTGCTATCACTTGTTATTTATGATCAATAGATGGCGTCTATTGCAAAGAAATTAAGTCATATGTCACATGACCTAATTTAACAAGCTTGTATTACAAATGTTATATAATGAGCTTGCAAATAGGTCTTAACAAGCTTTTCAGAATATTCCCAACCTCAGACTGGTTTTTGTTATTGGCTTCATCAGTGAGGTGCTAGGATATTCAAGCATTATATTTAAAATACCAGGTCCAGTCCTATATGGCTATTTAAGTTAGATAGCTTGTATCTGAACTTGGTTCAGTTTCATGTGAGTATTTAAGTTAGGTATCTCTGAATTCGAAGACATATGAATGTCTGAAAATTTCAGATTTTCTACTTAATAGTTATCAATGCTTGAATATCCTAGCACCTCACTGAGGAAACCAGAAACCAGTTTGAGGTTGGGGATATTCTAAAAAGCTTGTTAAGAGCTATTTGCAAGATAATTATATATATTATAATGAAAATTGGGTAAGCCAAAATCTATACCAGTATAAAATGGAATGTAATTTTATTTATTATGAGGCATCAAAATTTAGTGAGCTAAAATTTATACTAATATAAACTAATGAATACTGTCATTAATTTATTTATTTAATGACTCATGATATCTGAAACCAATATCTATAGTAGGATAAATAAATAAATTTATTACATACTACTAATTGATCACATTATCTTTGTAACTATATAAATATGATTAATTTAGTAAATAGTTTACTATATTAGGGCACCAAAATTGAGTTAATTACTATCAAGTATATAAATAGCTTATCCAGTTTGAACACTATATATAATTTATTTTCCAATTATAATAACATGAAACAATATACAATTAATAATCAAAGAATATAAATTATAAATAAAATAAATTGAGCACCTGTTTATTTAATTAAAACAATTAATAAATGTTTATTAAATCAATAACTTAAGTTATGTAATTAATAAAATGTAGATAAGAGAGTTGATAAAATAAAATCATAAATTATAAAGATATATGGAAGTTTATTTTATCCTTAGCTAACTGAATACTTAATGTATCTATTTAAAAATGTAATTAATAAAGGCTTTTAAATTAATGTCACAATATAACATACTTAATAAATCTAAAATAATCATGAGATTCCAATTTTAATTAATAAAACAATAATTTATTTACAATATATATACACACGCTTAGTCAATTGAATTATGCATAACTTGAAATAATAGACAACTGGTTTCTACACAATTTAATTTAATATCAAATCAATTTTTGTTCATAAATGAACCTTTTCAAAATGCCATTTTTAAAATTAATCATGTGACAATAAACATTCTACAGCTTTATACACCCTCTAATGGTCATCACTAGAAATAAACCCATGAATAAATAAAAAATATTTTTATAAGTTTACATATATGTATACATCCATTGTACATTGTCTTATTCATTCTTTTCTATTTTATAAACTACTATCTATCATCAAACAAACAACTCTTCTCTTATAGTGTCAGTAAATATATATTCATATATATTACAGTTTCTTATTTTCTAATATTGATAATTTCCCTCCCAATTCTATCAAACCATTGACTATATTCATATATATACATCAAATATACATTCTCTTATTCATCTTTTTTCTGCCTTATAAATATTATCTATCAACCAACAAATAATTCCTGTCTTATACTATCAATACATATACATATATGAATACCTATACATTCATACATATTACATCCAATTATCTAACAGTGACAATTTCCCTCTGTTGTGGTCACTGTTAGATAATTGGAAGCTGTACATATATATATATATATATATATACATTGATAGTATAAGACAGGAATTGTTTGTTAGTTGATAGATAGTAGTTATAAGATAGAAAATAATTGAATAAGAGAATGTATAATGGATGTGTGTATATATGTATATATTAACATAGTCAATGATTTGATAAAATTGGGAGGGAAATTATCAGTGTTAGAAAATAAGAAGCTATAATATTATGAATTTATATATATTGATAGTATAAGAGAAGATAGATAGTAGTTATAAGATAAAAAAAGATGAATAAGCGAATGAATGTATAATGGATGTATACAAATGTGTAAATTTATAAAAAGAATATTTTTTTTTTCATGGGTCTATTTCTAGTGATGATCACTAGAGAGCATATAAAGCTGTAGAACATTTATTGTCACATGATTACTTTTAAAAATGACATCTTGAGAAGGTTCATTTGTGATCAAAAATCGATTTGATGATATTAAATTAAATTGTATATAGACCAGCTGTCTATTATTTCGAGTTATGTATAATTCAATTGATTAAGTGGTTATAAGTTTTTGACAACATTATGGTCATACAAGTTACTAGGAGATGACTATAAGGAATGATATATATATAAATTATTAAAAAAAATAATGAATGCCTTTATCTTATAGACCATTGTATTTATATATATATATTATATGATCATCTCAAACAACTATTCAATGAAAAATACTTTTTTAAAAAAATACGACAATTCCAATTTTGAATCTAACCACAGATAGTACAATATATATTTTCAAAGGTTAGTATAGAAAAATCTACATTAAATGCTTTAATTTGTCATTAGATTGTATATATAATCTAATGATAAATTAGAACATTAATGTAGTTATTCTTCATATTAATTTTTGAACATTAATATTTTTCTAAGTTAAATAAATCAACATATACAAAATAGAATAAGTATGTAAAAACTTAAAACTGAAAGTCAATTTTACAAATACTATCATTATTACCCTTTCTCATAAAATGACACTGATTTAGTAATTTATCTAAATAAATATTCTAGCACGTGTGCGTGTGCGACGCAACTTATTTGACTAAATAAATATTCTTTTTAAAAATAAAAAAAAAAAATAGAAGTACGACATAAGAGAGTCTTTGACAATGGATTGAATAATAGGCCAGAAGAGCTTTTTCTCAAGTTACTTGGTGAGGCCAAAGACTACGATTGGAAAGTATGCCAGCACTAGTTAGCCAGTCAGACATGGGACCAACTGGAAACCTGAAGATCTTAACATTTAGGTACTTATCGTGCTGTCATGGCAAAATTAACTAACTGGACATAATGACTCCTATGCAGAGTCTAAAAGTTGTCACATTAATATAATCCAGTCCTTTTCATTTAATTGTTATTTATTGTTAAAACTCTGAATTTGGTGGTCAACAAATTGACCCAAATAATTCCTAAGTAGCTTATTTTTATGTATTTTTTTTTACTATTAGTTTTGTTATTTATTATTTTCATTGTAGAGCCACTGCACACTGTAAGCATGTAACCTATAATAAGATAGATGTTAAATGATATCCATGTGTATCTTCTTAAGGTGTGAATAAAGTTGTTATTTGAAATTAAAAAATAGAAGTAAAAAATATCAATATTCTTTCCTATATCTAACATTTCTGTAAAAAATATATTTAATAATTAAAGAATATATTTATATATGTACCTCATTTAGCTTGGGATCTTTATACAAGGATTCACCAAAGCAATCATCATCAATCTCTACCACATATTTTGATTTACAACCAATTTTATTTGCTATAGTAATTACTAAAAAAAATGAATTATTTTTAGTGGCTATTTTGAAAATGGTGGCCATCTTGTAAGATTGATGATATCATGAGATATGATTTAATATCACATGAACATTCAGGTTAAAATATACAATACAAAGTTTATTCATTATATATAGTACAGCATATAAAATGCACTATTTTGATTGTAAAATTAAAATATGATTAATCTACAGTATTTTAATTTTCATCCATTGTTCTTGTAAGACAATCAATAAATTAATTAATAACATATTTAAAGTAAAGTTTAGCAACTACAAAAGTATAAAAAGCACTTCATTCAGTACAGTAAAATAATCAAAAGTCTATTTTGATGATTATATAACACCTAAATATATTAATACTGTATTTTAAATGTATATCTTAATTTAAAAACTGTAGATTCATTCATTTTCATAGATTAAAATTGTTATTAATGGTATTTTACTTATGAAAATTACGGTCATTGTACAGTAATTGTAAAATTTGATTACCATAATTGTAAGTTATTTTTTAAAAAAAAAAAGATTTTTGTCATTACACAATCAAAGTCATTAAATGTAAATGTAAAATACCATTTACTGTACTGTATTAGCTTAATTTTAAATCATAATATCATAATCTGTTTCAGAGATACTCAAGACAAAAGAGGCATAAATGGAAATATGAAAAGATACAGTGCCAAAAAAAATATCAATTTCATTCATCATAAAGCTAAAAATAAATTTTGGTCATATATTATACTTATTAATTTTAAATTATGTACCATATTAGTAAATTATTAAGAATTTTAAACTTCTCTCTTAATATTATAATAAATAAAATTAAAAGTGTGTGAAGCGCTTGAAAGAGACACTATAAAGAGTGCAAAAATATTAAACACTTAGCGCTTTCAAGGCGAGTTGCCTCATATTCATAGCAGCAATATTGAGCTTTTAATTTTATATACTATATTAGCTGAAATAATCAATTAATTTAGGATTAAAATTTTCTAGTCAAGTTAAAACTTCTATTATTGTTAATCTAAAATATTTTCTATAAAAAGAATAAAGGTGAAAAAAGGAAATGATTTTATAAATTATACTATTAATAATCTATTTTATGTGATCAAAATATTACTAAATCTAAATGAAAAAATTATATTTACTTGCTACATTTTAAATTATAATCTTGTAATTTGTTTCAGACATAAGCAGACAAGGTGACATTATAACAAATTTAAAAAATTGTAATATCGAAACAAATACAAATTGCAATCAACATAAAACTAAAAATAGATTTTGGTCATATATTATTAATAATTAATTTTAAATTGTATACTGTTATGTATTAACTAAAATATTCAGTCAAGCAATTTTAAATAAAAACCTTTACAAGCACTAATTTCAGTCAAATCAAAACTGCTTATTATTGCAAACATATTTTTGATTTTAAAAAAGAAGGAGGTTATGTTTTTATGCATTATGCATTTAATAATAAATTTTATATGATGAAAATACAATACAAATTAATGGGAGAAGTTTCATACTTTTTATTTTTATATAAATGACCCATATTTCTGCCACTGCAATGTACTGTATTATCTGAAAAATTGCAAAATCATTTCTAGAAAATAACTGCCACATATAATAAAATGTGACAAATTATGCCATAAAAAGGCCATATGTAGCATATCTGTATATAAAGTGCTGTTTATTTAGATCTGCATAATACATACTGTAAAAAAACAATCTTAAATATTTATTCAATATGCAATAGATACATTTTTTTTTCTTTTTTAATATGTTGGTTCTGGAATACCTGGAATATCTAACCAAAATGTACTAAACAATGCAAGGCAGTGGTAAAATGTATACATAGTTTGTACATATATATGTGTCTATTCATAAGTATGTGCATGTATTGAATTCATCTGACATCATCTACTAAATGATATTTTGAAGGAATTTCAGAGCTATAACAATAATGAAAAGCACCCAAGCACATAAATGGATCAGAAAAGTACTGTATATTTAAATACCCTGCAACTCTCTTTAAAAAATTTTTTTAGTAATGAACAATGATATTATCATCACAATTCCAGGAGAAAATTTAGTTGATCTCATCCATGAAATTTTCATTTTGATATGCATGTGACAAAAGAAAATGGGTGTATATGCATATTTTTCAAGTAAGTGGATTTACTTTTTGTAATGATAAAGAAATTCAAAATGACTGAATAATGATAAAAAATATAAATAATTTAAATATTGCTGGTGCTTACTTATTGAATAGACTCTGCACATTAGTACCTGTGTTGTTTTTATTGGTGCATAAATGCAAAAAAAAATTAGAAAATAAAAGCTTTTATTTCTGGCTAGATAACATTATTGCAGTAATGCCATCAAAATATCTTTTTTCTTTTTTGATTTGTTCGAAGAAATAATAGATTAGCCAAAAATTGTTGGAAATAATATTTTTGGTGCTGTAAACTTAAATGGTCTGCTCTTACTGAATTTTTGCACAATAAATTAATAAACTATTACAAACACTTTGTTTAGGCAGAAAAATCAATGTAAAGGAAAATGAATACACTGACATTTGATCATTATCATTTTTAACCATTATTAATCCACTGCCAGATGAAGGTCTCTCCATGTTTAATCTGGTTTTTCCAATTTTTAGCCTCTCTTCTTTACAACATACCAGCAAACTTTCTAATTTTATTCATCCCTAATTATATGTGGTGTTTCTCTAAGTTTTAATAATCCTTTGAATTCAGTTTAAGATTTTATCTGTCCATCTATTATTATGTTTTCTAGAAATATATCTGGATCAGCTCTATTTCAGTTTTTTAATTCTTTCAATAGTGTCAGTGATATGTATTGTTTGTTTTCTCACCTATATATTGCTATTTTGTTGAGGGATTTAAAGTGAGTGAATTGCTTTTCAATTAAGTGTCCAAGCCTTGGATTCATAAGTAAGAAATGACAAAACGCATCTATTAAAAACCTTTCTTTTCAACATATAGGTATGCTTTCTTTTAATACTAAGTTATTTCTATCAAAAGTACTCCATCAAAATTTAATTCTATGATGAATTTTATTCACTATGTGTCCATCTGACTTAATAATCTTATCAAGATATGTGTAATTATTAATTATTCTAATTCTTGGATTCTTAGAAATCTATTAAACATTACTTTCAATCCTACTTTTTTATTTTCATCTTATAACTCTTACAACATTTTCTAAAGCTCTGAAGTATTATTTGTGAAAACAACCATAGCACATGAAAAAGTTAGATACTTTAAATAGTTTCTATTTACTTTTATTCCTTTAACTTCTCATTTTTGATCCACAAAATAATTTTTGTAAAAATACTATAAAAAGTTTTCAAGATATGGGGCCAGATATACTTTTCACAATGTTAATCATCTTTGTATGATTATGTAATCTAATCATTGCTATTGCATTTTCATAAATATTTTTCAGAATGTGATAATATCCTGAGTCTATATATAAATAATCCAATGTTTTAATCACTGTATAAATGCTTATAGAATCACATGCAATCATAATCTATAAATCCAAAGCATAACAATGACTAAAATTCATGGTTCTTTCTATAGCTTTTCTTAATGTTATCCAGAATATGAATACCATCTTCAAAAGCAGTTTATTCTTTTAATTGGCTAAAATCTAAAATTTATTGTAGCCATTATCTTCCTTATCATCTTTCTTAAATATCAATATTACTACTGCATTTCTCCAATTGTCTGGTACATGTTTATTATTTACATATTTGGTATATAAGTTTTCCAACAATTCTTTTATTTTTCTACCTACTTCTTTCAAGATATCAATTATAATTTCTTCATTTTCTGGAGCTTTCCTTTTTTTCATAGAGTTAATTGCATGTCTTATTTCTTGAGTTAAAATTCTGGGCAATTCAGAAAATTTTTAACAAAAGAGGATACTTTATTTTCTAGTTCTTTGATTTTATCTCTCTTTTTAGTAAGTGTCATCTTTTCATTCTATTCAGAAATAACTTTTCTTCTAATATTAATAAACATTTAATCAATTGCTTAATAGTTAGTTATCAGAATGTAAGAGTTCATACTCTGTGAATTCTCTATGCAGAAATTGTTGGATAGATCCTAGATTAGTATTTCCCAGAATTCAAGTGATAGTTGCATTAAAATATAGGTTTATTCAGTAGTGTTTATAAGAAAATTGTCATTCATTTTTTATAAATCTCTATTATTTGTATAAATTTCAACAGCTATTAAACATTAAAATTAGTAATTTGGATTTTCAGGATTGTCATGTTAAGACATTGAACTTTCTTAAAAAGTGAGTTATGGATACAACCAAATCTTTTTTTGTAATCACTAAATAAAGATTCAAGAATAATTTTTCTAAAAGTGAACTTAATATTACTGGTTTTATTAAAAGAAAACATGAGATATTTTCTACTTTGTACAATGATAAATTGAACACAAAACTTCATAATAAATATAGAGATTTAAAGGCAGAAAAGTTCTATGATTAATAAGAAAGCTTAAAACGATTGTTGAATTAAATGATTGCTGGATTAAAACTACAATGGAGATACAGACAGCTTCTGACTGTTGTCATTTTAGATCTTTTTAAGGCATGGAAAGCAGTCTATAGCCCTAAAATAGTATCATAATTCTAATAAATCTATCAATGGCAACTTCTTGATGACAATGAAAATTTGAATGGATGGAAAAAATATTTTGATTATCTTTTAAATAATAATACAAGAATTGAGATGCCACTTTTAGTAATATATCCATTATCTATTCATTTAGATTTGGCCAAAAATATCTAATTTAATCATGTTAGAGTAAACTCTTTATAATTTTAAAAATTGAAAGATTTGAGGTTATGTTGAGATTACTGGAGAAATTTTAAATGTAACAGTAATATAGTAACTTTAAAAATATTGGAATTTTTTAGCACTCATAAAGTTCTGCCATCATCTTAATGATAAAGTTGTGCATCTTAATGATAAAGTTGCACCATCATCTTAATAATTCTTCTATTGTTCCAATTTTCAAAATAAAATGAATACAAAATATTTTAGTAATTATCATAAAATACTATTATCCATTACAGAAAATGTGCTTTCAATGATTTTGGTGAATATTTTGTTTCTATTCATAGATGAATTGTTACTAATCAAAAAGCACTATAAGAATGTTTTTCTTCATTTTTGTTTATTATCTTATTGTCCATCAAAATGAGAGAAAATGTTATTACCACAGATAGAAAATTTGAGGCATTTGAAGTCAAAACTAGACTTAAACAAGGATGTATATTTGTTCCAATATTATTTTTGGTTATTTTACTGTTGCCTCTGGAATTGATTATAGGTAGTTAATTAATCAAAAGTCAAGAGTAGATTTTTTAATTTAAATCAATTAAAGGTGAATACCAGAAGTTTATGTTCTCATATTTTGGATTTCCTTTGTGCTGAGAATTGTGCTATTATTGTCAGTTCACAAGATGATTGAGAGTATTTAATATTTAGAATACAACATATAAAGACTTTGATTTAATAATTAGTGTTTAAAAAACTCAAGCTATTTATCAACTAGTAGCAGAAAAAAATTCATGCCACTTTTAGCTTCAGTAATTATCAATTTGAGAATATAAACCAATTTAAATATCTTGGTAGCCTCTTAGTAGAAATATGAATTTGGATATTGAATTGTAGTGCAGACTTCAATGTGAATCTTCTGCTTAAGATATTTCATCATTTAGAAATAACTATTATAATAAATTATCTGTATATAGAGATGTTATTTTGACTAATTTATTATTTATGGCAGTGGTATTTGAATACTTTCTAAATGTAAGTAAAATCATTAGAAAAAAATAATTTTTGAATGCTTCATGAAATTTAAAAATGCAATGGCAATATCAATTGAATATGTTCTATGAACTTGTTGGATGTAATATTTTAGAGACTATTATTATAAAATCATAACTTTATTAGATCAATTATGTGAGCTGAATGAAAAATACAAGACTTCCTGAAAAGATATTTTATGTGAATTTAAGCATTATTTTTGGAGGAGAGATAGACCCCTTTTGCATTATAAACATCTCAATGTCATTTTGAAGAAATACAATATTGTTTCATTGGAAAGATATGTCAGAAGAGAAAATACATAGGAAAGTTACAATTAGACATGGTATTGAAGTATTTAAGAAAAAAATATTTTTTATAGAAGTTTATATTATAAAATATCAGAGTAATGGACTAGCATGCTCTTTATGTGAACATGTTTGTTTTACAGATTAATTGTATAATTATCACAAAACTTATATTTAGTGTAGTAATAGTACCAGCAGCAACAGTAGTAGTAATAGTATTTGTTTTGTTCTTTTTATCTTTTCTTTTGGACATGAAATAGCCATAATCATTTATCAATGACTGTGGCTGATGATGACTTTATTGTAATCCAATAAAAAACTCAATTTACATGATATAAAAACATACGTTAATACAAACTACTTTTTTTTTTATTGTTGTTATTATTGTTATTGTGGCTGTTGTTATTGTTGTTCATTGCTGTTGTTGTTAAATGATTGTGATAATTTCTATTATTTTTTTCATTAGTATTATTTCATCATTATATTTTGTTTAATATGTGCATTTGTGTGTAGATATTAATTTTTAAAGTTTTATCTAATATATTTCATATTTGTAGTGCTGATGGAAATTATGAAGTTATACTGATGACAAAAGCTACATTATATTTTAATGGTTTGGTGATCTGGGAACCTCCTGCTATTTACAAAAGTTCATGTACGATAGATGTAGAATGGTTTCCTTTTGATGAACAAACTTGTACATTAAAATTTGGATCTTGGACATATGACAGTTCAAAAATAGATCTCCGTCATATTGATGATGGGGATGATGAAGACTCCCCTGTCAAGGATGGAATGGATTTGGCAGAATATGTCTCCAGCGCCGAGTGGGATATTTTAGCTGTTCCTGCTCAACGTAACACCAAGAATTATCCATGTTGCCCTGAGATCTATCCTGACATTACGTTCAAGATAACAATAAGAAGAAAAACCCTCTTCTACACTGTTAATCTGATTGTCCCATGTGTTGTTATTTCATTTTTGACTGTAGTAGTTTTTTATTTACCTTCTGATAGTGGAGAAAGAGTAGCTCTTAGTATATCTATTCTCATTGCCTTGACTGTATTTTTCCTTGTGTTACTGGATATCATTCCTCCTACATCTTTAGTCATTCCTTTAATAGGCAAATATCTTTTATTTACTATGGTTCTTGTGACATTGTCTGTTTGTATAACAATTGTAGTTTTAAATGTACATTTTCGCTCTCCTTCCACGCATAAAATGTCTCCCTGGATTCGCAAACTTTTTTTACAATTTTTACCAAAAATACTTTTTATGAAAAGGCCTACTCAAGAAGATATAGAAAATGAAATCAGAAAATCTGGATTACATTTGAATTTTGATTATCGTCTAAAGTATGAAGATGATCGAAGATTAGCTTGTGAAGGTCCGTATGGAACATTTTACGGAAGTTACGTCAAGAGATCAGGACCAGAAGAGGCAAGTAATCGATTAGATCCTGATGTTAATGGACTCTTGCGTCAAAGGTATTCTGCCCCAAACGATCTTCAACGAGTTATTAATGGTATTCGATTTATCGCGAACAGGATTCGCGAAGAAGATTTAGTTAATAGTGTAAGTACAATTGTTATTATACAGTTCTTAGATATTAAGTAAAAATAATTAATTTTTAAAAAAATGGTATTATAATTTTAAAAATCTTTAAATTATTAACTAATAAAATGTTTTAATTTCTTTTAAACAAAATGTATAATGTCAGTGTAATTATAAACAATTATAAAAATACAAAATTTGATATTAATTAAAAGTTGCAGATAGAAAAAGTATATTTTTAAATAAAAAAAAACTAGCTAAGCATGTGGAATAATACTAATATATTTTTGCATATAAATGGGAGGAGATATTATTTTCTCTTAATGTTTTTATTGTCATTTATAAAAGGTTTATTATATAAATAAAATAATTTTATGTAAATAAAAAACATATTTTTTTATTTCTACTTTTTTATTCACATTTTATCGTATTAAATTTGGCTTTATACCAAGAATGTTTCAGAAAGTTATTAAAACAAACATTATTAATATTTTACATTAAATCACTTAACAAAATAAACCGTTTGCACAACACAGTGATCAAATTGGTGGGGAAATGTTTATATGGATTGCATACAGCATGATTTTTTTCCATATTTATTATAATTAAATACAAGTTTAAAAAAATGAGATTGTCACTTTATGAGGAACTAGCATTTGGTGTCTCCTGTTTTTTGTGTAAAGTTCTAATACAAAGATGCCTTAAATTATTTAAAAATTGTCTATGAGAGTTTTGGTTTTCAGAACTTTCAGTGTTGGTGGATAAAAAGTTACATTTTTCTTTAATCCAGACAAATAAATATTTTTTTGGATGATTTGATTGAAAGTGCACTACTTGGGCTATAGTAAGGCATGTGATACTGAATATATGATTGTAGTCTTTTGATATAAAAATTGCTTTATTGCTTAAAAGATCACATTTAAGCATCTGAAATGGCAGATTGACTTTCAGTTCTGAAACCTTTAGCTCTACTAAATTGTTTAACCAGTGATTTCTGGCATTTGAATACTTTGTGACTTCCCTAATGAATTAAACAATTATATTTTATTTCATTTTTATAGGTTCTTGGTTGTATATTTGCAGATTTAGCTTTCAGAGAACCTTTTAGGTTTGAAATTTAATTTTTATTACAACTTTCAATCCTAAGTAGCCAGTTATTATGTTGAAGATGTAAATTAAAATATACTTCTATGTATTAATCATTGACTGCTTAAATTTAGAATAAATAGCACAAGAATAGAAAGCTACTCCTGATTATTTCACATTTTAGTTCATTTGCCTTGAAACAATCACAAGAAATAGAAAGTTAAAGAAGTTTGGCACATAATTAACTCCATCAATGCAAAAAATATTAGAACCAATAGCAGTCCCCTTAACAAATGCTGGGCATTCAAATCTGACAACATGGGTGATGTTTTGTTACTTTGCACTTACAGTTATTACATATGCAAACATGCAAATTCATTAAAATTTATATTCCAGTGGATTGATGTACATTTTGTTAATTTTCTCTCAGTTATGCTTTGACAAAGATACTCCATATCAAAAGCCTGGCTTAGCACATTAGGAAATTTGTTTTATGCTTATTTTGCCTTACCATAATTATTATTTACTTATTTATATAACTAAATGTACAGATGATGTGCTGATATTAACATTTTATTCAGAGGATAAAGTGCCATTATGAAAAGTGAGATTACTAAAATAAATAATTATTGTTTCAGGTAAGATTGGCTAAAGTGGTTGCCTTGGTTTTATTTTTGAATCCCAAGTTTTCATTGACAAAAACAAATGCTAGACACTGGTTTGAGGATAAATTAAATTGTATTCATTAATTATTCAAGCTTATAGTACACAGTACTAGACTAGGAAGTTGATATATATATATATATATATTGTAACCGGACCGCCATACAACCCTTTTATTACCTCAGTTGTAACAATTTTCTGATGAGCATGCTGTAGGAAGGAACTATCAATTGACATTTCTAATGCAGATGTTAATGGCACCTACAACAATATTTCCTGCTCATCAGAGGATGTAGTTTTATAGAGACTGGAAACATCTAAATATTTCTATGTTTGGTTTCCCAAAAAAGCGCCATTAGAGTTTCATCTCACTACAACCTGACTGGCTTAGGTCAAGTTATGTCAGACGTAGCTCAGAGAACATGAGATTCTCATGAACCAGTGTTATAACTGATGAGTGATGCATTAAAACAAAACAGAATTGGATAACTGGACAACCAATTTAATTTTTAGTAACAAAAAAAAAATTTATTAGATAACAATTAATTTGCAATCTCAACAATAATTCATTAATTCCTCTTTGAGAATAAGCTTGTAAACATTCTAATTCAATAATAGTTCATTTTGAATTCATTTATGAAAATAAGCTTGTGAATATTCTAATTCAACGATAGTTCATTAATTCTTTTATGAGAAGAAGCTTGGGATTATTCTGATTCAACAATAATTCATTCCGAATTCATTTAATAGTTCATTTTGAATTCACTTAAGAGAAGAACCTTAGAAGCAGTCTAGCATTTATGGTTTATCCAATAATTCATTTTGAATTCATTTATGTGTAGAAGCTTAGAAGTATTCCAATTCAATAATAATTTATTTTTGTATTCCTTTGTGAGAAGGAGCTTTGTAGCATTTATGATTTATATAACATTTCATTATTTTATGAGTCATTATTGGTTGGTAAATATTTGAACTCAACAATTCTTGGTTTATAGAGCATTTATCATTTGATAATTGAGGCATTTATAATTTAGCCAAATGTAGAAGTATATTCTTACACATAAACTCTGTTACATTATAAGAAGCTTAGAAGTATTCAAATATTTGTGATTTATACAGTATTTCATCATTTTATGAATTACTACCGATTGGTAGACATTTGAACTCAACAAATTTTGGTTTATAGAGCATTTATCATTTGATAATTGAGGCATTTATAATTTAGCCAAATGTAGAAGCATATTCTTACACATAAACTCTGTTACATTATAAGAAGCTTAGAAGTATTCAAATATTTGTGATTTATACAGTATTTCATCATTTTATGAATTATTACTGATTGGTAGACATTTGAACTCAACAATTTTTGGTTTGTGGAGCATTCATCATTTGGTAATTAAAGCATTTATAATTTTGTCAAATATAAAGGTATGTTCATCTACATAAATTCTGTTTGGCCTGTGAAGCATTTATAATTTGGTCAAACATAAAACTATATTCATATACATAAATTCTATTTGGCTTGTGGAGCATTTATAATTTAATCAAACATAAAGCTATAATAAAGGTGTATTAATATTTATTAAACAAATTCTATATAATTATTTCAAAACTTCACTTTGCAACGTATGATAATTATGTTTTAGTATTTTATAAAAATTACCTTCCAGTTTTACAATCCATTTTATTCAAAAGAAGGTGGGTTATTTCATCGATGGAAATCATGGCATAGTGTGGAGAGAGTGGAGCTTCTAATTTATTCCAGTTTCATTATAATTTCTCTAGTAAAACTTTTTTTTTTTTTTTCACGTTTTGTTAAAGCCCTCTGTGTAAGACGATAGAGAAAAAAAAAGTTCTTTTTTCTTCAATGACGTGTCTAATTTGAATACTGCCTCAGTTTAACTCAAATATCTTTTTTCTTTCTTTTTAATGATTGGATAATTAATTTCCTTTTTTTTTTTATTGAGACAGGTAAAGAAAAAATAAAATAAGATGATGTAACATTTTATTTAAATCCATCAATACTAAAAATTAAAAATATGATTTTATTTTTCATTTTTAACGAATCACAACTTTATTGCATTTCCAATTAGACTGAACCACGCTAGACATTATTGAATGGGGGGGGGGGATCTTATGAATATTTATATGAGGAACAGCATTCCTGTTTCATTACCCCTCACCAATTTTTGGGATGAAATCGCCTGGAAGTACGATTTCATTCCATATACTATACACATTATTTCTCAGTACTGGTTTTAGATATGCTGATGAATGGGTAAGATGAGCTGGAAAAGTGAATACATGAACCATAGCCTCCAATGCCAGGATAAGTAGACGGCCAAGCACAAACCACCAGCACATACCGCCTCATGACGTCACGAGAAAATATCTCATTTTTAAGCACTACCTCTCTTGTACCTAGAAGCATCATCCAATCAAGAGTAGGAGCCAGAGAAAAAAAAATCAATTTGGCACTCAGCCAACCCTGCTCAGCTCCAGTGAGTCTTAGGGGCTATCATTTGGCCTATCCATGAGACCAAGGTCTATCCATGAGACCTATATATACGCACTGCTGGACTACTCTTGAAGCACAACATCCAGGTCTGGATAGTGCCGAGCATATACTTCAGAGCATCATAACACAATACATCCAAGCAGCTCTGCTCAATCATCCACCATCTCAACATAAAAAACATAAGTTCATGCATCACTACATCACACTCACAAACTTTTCCCATCAGCTATCTCTATTTTATTCTGAATTATAACTGCAACCTGGTTTGGAGAGACTGAGGATCATGATCAATTCTCCTATAGTCCTCTTTTATATTATGAGGCGACATACTTCTGGATCGTCTCTTTGTTGAAGATTTATCATGTTTAACATTACTGTGGTGTTTTGCTTCTTCATTTCTATATTTTCTTTGGAGATCCTTATTACTGTTTGATCTTCTAATTATACGCGTCCGATATGGACCATGAACATCATCTGTGAATTTTCTCCTGTTCCTCTTCCATGGTGGTATTTCATTTTTACATTAAAGTTCCTTTTTAAGTGGTTCTTCTGCCATAATAATTATTTTTTTAGTATTTATAAAAGTTTCTTGTTGCTTAATTTCTTTCACACTTATAAATCCTGAGTTTTCAGATTCCCTTTTGGTGTCTTTTCCTGCGTAAGCAACTATATTTTTAATAACTGTCTTTATATATTTTTTTTCTGTACTCAATTTTTGATTTGAGTTTATTAAGCTTTTGTTTATAATTTTTACATATGGCTGAGGACTAACACACTTTTCTTTCCACTTTATGGTTTCTTTCTGTATCTCCTTTACTATTTCATAGCATATATCAGACAATTTTTCTGAAACATTTTCTTCTGTATTGGACAGTCCCTTTGTTATATTTTGATTATGTTCATTTTCACATTTTTCATCTTCTTGAAGATCAGAAGATTTTAATTTTGCTTTATTAGATTCATTTTCATCCATTTGAAACTCTTTTGCTGTATTTGATACAATTTCATTCTGAGCTTCTGTATATACTGTTTCTTTATTTTCAATTTTAGAGGTACATTCCACAATCAGAAGTTTTCCTGAAGGTAGACTGACAACTTCAAGATCACTCTTTGTAATTTCAATTTCTTCCTTTTTAACAATCTCAAATTTTGCTTCATCAGTAATAGGATATTCAATTTGTGATTCCTTTAAAATATCTTTGGTTGGAAATTCCAAAGTCTCTTCCTCATCCAATTTTTTAGACTGAGTTATTTCCTTTATCCACTGGTTTAACTTTTCATTTTGATTTTCCATTGCTTCTATAAATCATTTTCCTATTCTTTGGTTTGCTTCTATTGCTTGCTTGTTATATTCTTCTCTTTGTTTGATATCTTCTTCTCTTTGTTTATCCCATTTTTGGTTATATTTTTCTCTTTGTTTGATATCTTCTTCTCTTTGTTTATCCCATTTTTGGTTATATTCTTCTCTTTGTTTATCCCATTTTTGGTTATATTCTTCTCTTTGTTTGATATCTTCTTCTCTTTGTTTATTCCATTTTTGGTTATCTTCTTCTCTTTGTTTATCCCATTTTTGGTTATCTTCTTCTCTTTGTTTGTCTCTTTTCTTTTTATCTTCTTCTCTCCATTTGATACCTTCTTCTCTTTGTTTGTCTCTTTTCTTTTTATCTTCTTCTCTTTGTTTCTCATCTTCTTCTCTTCGTTCTTTGATCATATCGAATAGCTGCTTATGGTCTGCTTTCATAATTTCTATTATCTGAGCTATCATAGCTATCTTTTCTGTTTTCTGAGCCTCCATGTTTACTATTTTTCCTTTGTTTTCTGAATCAGTAAGCTTCTCTCTCCATCCACACCATGACTATACTCCATCTTCTTTGAAATGCCTGTTTCATTCTTTATGCCATTCATTTTTGTTTTGTTTTTCTTTTAAACTTTTATTTTTTTATCCTTCCTGAACAAATTACATCACTACATCATATGCACTGTTCATATCACAGAATCGTGATCTGCTTATGCCTATGAATAAGCTAGCTAGACAAGGCTTCACAGTAAGGTGACAATGTAATAGGTGCCTATGGTTAGGTTAGCTGGATAAAGTCTCACAGTTGGACGACAAATGTAGCTGGTGCCTATGCCAGATAAGGCCTCACGTTACGGCGCCAAATGTAACTGGACCACCATACAACCCTTTTATTACCTCAGTTGTAACAATTTTCTGATGAGCATGCTGTAGGAAGGAACTATCAATTGACATTTCTAATGCAGATGTTAATGGCACCTACAACAATATTTCCTGCTCATCAGAGGATGTAGTTTTATAGAGACTGGAAACATCTAAATATTTCTATGTTTGGTTTCCCAAAAAAGCGCCATTAGAGTTTCATCTCACTACAACCTGACTGGCTTAGGTCAAGTTATGTCAGACGTAGCTCAGAGAACATGAGATTCTCATGAACCAGTGTTATAACTGATGAGTGATGCATTAAAACAAAACAGAATTGGATAACTGGACAACCAATTTAATTTTTAGTAACAAAAAAAAAAATTATTAGATAACAATTAATTTGCAATCTCAACAATAATTCATTAATTCCTCTATGAGAATAAGCTTGTAAACATTCTAATTCAATAATAGTTCATTTTGAATTCATTTATGAAAATAAGCTTGTGAATATTCTAATTCAACGATAGTTCATTAATTCTTTTATGAGAAGAAGCTTGGGATTATTCTGATTCAACAATAATTCATTCCGAATTCATTTAATAGTTCATTTTGAATTCACTTAAGAGAAGAACCTTAGAAGCAGTCTAGCATTTATGGTTTATCCAATAATTCATTTTGAATTCATTTATGTGTAGAAGCTTAGAAGTATTCCAATTCAATAATAATTTATTTTTGTATTCCTTTGTGAGAAGGAGCTTGGTAGCATTTATGATTTATATAACATTTCATTATTTTATGAGTCATTATTGATTGGTAAATATTTGAACTCAACAATTCTTGGTTTATAGAGCATTTATCATTTGATAATTGAGGCATTTATAATTTAGCCAAATGTAGAAGTATATTCTTACACATAAACTCTGTTACATTATAAGAAGCTTAGAAGTATTCATATATTTGTGATTTATACAGTATTTCATCATTTTATGAATTATTACCGATTGGTAGACATTTGAACTCAACAAATTTTGGTTTATAGAGCATTTATCATTTGATAATTGAGGCATTTATAATTTAGCCAAATGTAGAAGCATATTCTTACACATAAACTCTGTTACATTATAAGAAGCTTAAAAGTATTCAAATATTTGTGATTCATACAGTATTTCATCATTTTATGAATTATTACTGATTGGTAGACATTTGAACTCAACAATTTTTGGTTTGTGGAGCATTCATCATTTGGTAATTAAAGCATTTATAATTTTGTCAAATATAAAGGTATGTTCATCTACATAAATTCTGTTTGGCCTGTGAAGCATTTATAATTTGGTCAAACATAAAACTATATTCATATACATAAATTCTATTTGGCTTGTGGAGCATTTATAATTTAATCAAACATAAAGCTATAATAAAGGTGTATTAATATTTATTAAACAAATTCTATATAATTATTTCAAAACTTCACTTTGCAACGTATGATAATTATGTTTTAGTATTTTATAAAAATTACCTTCCAGTTTTACAATCCATTTTATTCAAAAGAAGGCGGGTTATTTCATCGATGGAAATCATGGCATAGTGTGGAGAGAGTGGAGCTTCTAATTTATTCCAGTTTCATTATAATTTCTCTAGTAAAACATTTTTTTTTATTTTCACGTTTTGTTAAAGCCCTCTGTGTAAGACGATAGAGAAAAAAAAAGTTCTTTTTTCTTCAACGACGTGTCTAATTTGAATACTGCCTCAGTTTAACTCAAATATCTTTTTTCTTTCTTTTTAATGATTGGATAATTAATTTCCTTTTTTTTTTATTGAGACAGGTAAAGAAAAAATAAAATAAGATGATGTAACATTTTATTTAAATCCATCAATACTAAAAATTAAAAATATGATTTTATTTTTCATTTTTAACGAATCACAACTTTATTGCATTTCCAATTAGACTGAACCACGCTAGACATTATTGAATGGGGGGGGGGGATCTTATGAATATTTATATGAGGAACAGCATTCCTGTTTCAATATATATATTGTGATGATCACACACACTGTGATCACACATGTGTACATTTCATATATATATATCGCATAATATTAAATGTGAGTTTTTTATATATAAATTAATACATAGAAAACTGGATAAGAAACGTAAGAAAGAAAAGAAATTTATTTAATGATAGTGTTAATTAAAAAATCAAAATGGTTGTAGTTGAGGAATGCAATTAAAAGCAGAATCAATTATAGTAATTAAAGAAAGTGAAGGAAGGTAAGCAACCAAGATTCTTATCTTTCACCTTCCAAAGTCAACTTTTTTTAAATGTTAAGAATAGTAAAGTTAAGGGAATATTAAAACAGGATCATCGACATAAATGATCAAGTCTTAAAAGGAAAAGTAAATAAAAAGGGGGTTAATGATTGTAGAATTAGCAATCATAAAATTCGATCGTAGTTATAAATAAAATAAATAGATTTATAAAAAAGATCAAGATTGTCTCTTCAAACTACACATGTGAACGCATGAAATATATGTATGGCTATGTGAAGGAAAGAAAGAGTGTGTAAATAAGAAAATTATTTTATTAAAGAGAAATAAAAAAAAACAATATTATGGAAGTAAATAAATAAAAAACAGGAAGAAAATTTACTGTATTTTATGAAAGTAAAATAAAGGTGTAAAATGTATTTAATGACATTCCAATGAACAATACAAGAAGATAAGAAAAGGATTCTGGGACAAGACAGTAAGAAGTTATGAAGAAAAGGAGCCATGTTTTAGTTCTTCATGAGTCTGCTGAGTTGAAAGACAGATTAGTTTCGAGAGCTGTGTTTTTTATATATGAACAAAATGTACCAAGAACTTGAAGCAACGAGAATGCAAGGATAAGGGCCTCAAATGGATGCCAGTTGATCCATGCCCACCTTGGGTGTAATGTCGTCTCACCCATGAAGTAACAGTAGTGATAGTGCCTGCCTGACAGTTCACCTCCCCTGTCATTGAAGTCACAAAGAATACGATAAAAGTAAGCTGCATGAAAGAATCTGAGCCAGATCCCAAGAACTAGCATCTCTCCAAAAGAAGTGGAGTAATCCACATGATGGTTAACCATTTAGTCATCCAGAAAACTTGGGTAATTAAACTTTAAATATATCACACGTGCACACACTTTCTTAAAATGGCCAAAAGAAATTATAATGCAATTGCAAAATGTAAATCAGAGTGAATCAAATAATCAGTAGATTTTTTATAACAAATAATACGTGTAGAAAAGGACTCTAAACTCTAGAATACCTACATATAAATTAAGAACAATTATCATTCAGGGTGAAGGGTTAAATTAAATATCTATTATTGTAATGATTTCTTATTTTATGTTTAAATATTATATTTTTAATGTGTATTAAATGTATTGTATTAAACAGTATTTATTAATGAATAGCTCTTTACATCTCATCTTTCTTTCTCCACCATACTAATTAGAATGATATACCCATAGGGTTTATTAAATTAATTCTAGTAAAAGGTACACGTGTCAATCTAGTACAGTAATATTAAATCTCGAAAATTTTATAAATATTTCAAGCGCTGGATTATCTTTTAAGTAAATCATTCTTATGAATGAGTATCCAGCAGCCGAGGAGCATCTAATCGAGAAAAATAATACTGGAATGTTACATTGGTAATCTCAGTGTTCGATCAGGAATATAGACTTAAATCATTAGTCTATATTGGCTTGCTTGACGTGACAGTCGTGTCGATCGTAAAAGTGTAAATTACAACATTTACAACGGTCAAAAAGGTAATTCTGTTACAATATATATATATATATTGCAACAGTATGAAACAAAGTGGTATAGCAAGAATGATGCAAATCAACACCATCAAAAGCGTCATTGTTTTTATTGAGCCCACAAAAATGAGCAAAGAATCAGTCTAAGATATTACCAACTACAATATGGCATTTCTAGAAATTATCATCATTAGTCAACAGTCATCCTTTGTGATTAGTTTTAAAACAGATAAAATCTAGGTTAATAACCATCTAGCTTATAGAAAATTTAGACATATTAAAGTAATCATCAATATTTCATCTGCCTGCATATATAAATGCTAAAAATAAAATAATCCTATATCGACATTTCTGGGTTCATTATATTCAAGTTGATCATTATCAATTTTCTAACCATCAGTAAACTAATTCTCATCTTAAAATATATAAATAAAATTAAGTATGTGAATTTTAAAGGTGATATTTATGTTTATGCCATAATTCTACAGAGACTAAGCTATATATCCACAAACTTATAACCATATATACATAATAAATATAATGGTAATTAACTATTATATACAATCTTTCAATCCACAGAAGTACTTTCAGTTAATTCCTTAACCCTCCTCAACTACTATTAAATTTAAAAAAACAATGGAAGTAAACACCATCAACTCAATTCCATGAATTCTGAATTTTAATATTAACAGCTTATCTATTCATTATATTCATTTTATTTCTATTTATTAAAATTGCCTCCTTAATTTTTCTTTTAATATGATTTCTCTCTTCATGAAGAATCTTAACACTTTCAATATCAAATTACAATTTATATTTACATGTAATTTCATGATCCAAAAAAACTGAAGTAGTCATCAAATCTCTGTTTATTTTTAAAATGCTTGTATAACAAACAATTCACGCTTCTTTAATCTTTTTTGAATACTGCACCTTGATTGACCTATATATGATAACATACATACACAAAAAATTTGATACAGAACATTACTTTTTTGCTTCAAATGTATGACATTTTTAGAATTACTCACTAACTTATTATTAATATGTTATTTATAACACAAAATGAAACATTAAACACATCCTTATATATAATCTTAAAACCTTTCACTTGAGCATTTGAAATATATAGAATAGATATCCATTTTTATTGACAGTCTTCAACTCCTTTAAATCATAATAACACTTTTTAAATTGGCATAAAGTATAGTTAGTCTATTGAATCTTATAACTAACTTCAAGCAATTCCTTAGCAATTATCTCATTATATTTTAATTTATCACATTGATAATGACATAATTTTTCATTATGAAACAAAAAAGATCTAAAATGTGCCATTTTATGTGTAATTGGCACTTTTGATTTACAATTTATAATATCACCTTTTTTACAGTGGTTTGATTATTAATTTATAACTTAACATACTATTATCTTTTGTAATAATTAAATCTAAGTACTTAATACTTTTGTCCTGTTCCTTTTTAATAATTCATTTCAAGCCATTCAAATTATTTAACTCCTCTATAAGCAAATTATAATATTGGTAATATGACAATCAAAAACATCATATCTTTTGTAAATTTTAATATCTTTAAAAGTACACATATCTAAAATACTATTCTCATATGTAGACAAAACAAAATAGTCTTAATGATTTGAAGGAGATGAAAATTGATAATAAAAAATTCAATGTCTATTCCATATATTTCAAATGCTCAAGTGAAATTTTTTAAGGATATAAGGATTTGTTTAATGTTTTATTTTATGTTACATATAATGTTAATAAGTTAGTGAATAATTCTAAAAATGTCATATCTGTCAAACAGAAAAGTAATGTTGTATATCAAACTTTTTGTGGATGTATGTTATCATATATAGGTGAATCAAGATGAAGTATTGAAAAAAGATTATAGAAGCATCAATTGTTATATAAGCATTTGAAAAATAAATATAATAATGATTTAATGACTACTTCAGTTTTTTTTGGATCATGAAAAGATATGTAAATATAAATTTGATATTTAAATTGTTAAGATTATTCACAAAAAGAAAAACCATCATAAAAGAAAAAATTAAGAGGCAATTTTAATAAATAGAAATAAAATGAATATAATTAATAAACAATCTGCTAACATTAAAATTAGGGATTCATGGGATTTGAGTTGCTGATGTTTGTTTCCATTAATGGCAGTTGAAGATGGTTAGGAAATTAACCAAAAGTACTTCTTCAAATTGAAAGACTGTTTATAATAGTTAATTACCATTATATTTATTATTTTTATTGTTATTACAATAGTTTTTAATTAACAGATATTTTATTTGTATTACATTTTTTAATTCAATATAATGAATTTAGGTGACATTAAAAATGATGGATCATTAAAGAGCAATGGAAGCAATGTAAAAAAGTTATTAAGCTTAAATGTAAACATTTTTTATGGATTGTAAATTTTATCATGTATTCCTGAATTGTTGCAATATAAAATTGAACAGTTGTATAAATTTAGTACCAAGGTGTATGAATAAATTAAAATCAATAATTTTAATTGATGTAGTTAAGAAATGTAAAAAAGAACTTTTTAATATTTGGAGGTATTTGAAAGCAATTGAACATTTAACAATTTTAAATAAATGGTGTGCTTGGGACAAATAAAAAATTGTTAGTGAAAATGGATTTAAATTATTTATACTTAAATCATATAATAAATTTGAGAAGAAAGTAGAATAAGTGGTATCCACAAACTTATAATGGTACGAATTTGCCAATTTGTCAGATATACATTTGATTCAGAAATACATTTTAACTCATGGATCTAAATATGTTGGTGGTACTTATGATGATTATAATTTGGAATTAATTGCAGATATTCAAAATTCATATAAAATTATTCCTGATGATAGTCATATTGCTGATGAAGTTATTAAGAAAATTAATTGTCTTAAATTTAATGTGATTACATATGAAGATTCATAACTGTCAATTTTGAAATTTAAATAGAAACTGAAAAATGATAATATCATTTGTTTGAAAGAAGATAAAGGGCTGAAAATGTGTTTAATGAAGAAATTTTATATTGGGAAAGTTAAAGTGCAACAATATTTAGAAAAAAACTAAGAATAAAGCCTTAAGTAATAATATGTACTATAAGATATATCCTTCATGTGCTATATGTCCTTGTATTTTTGAAAATATAAAATTACATAAAGATGGTAACTCTTTGCAAATTATTATTGATTTTGATGATTCATTTATACATCAAACTTGATTTGGGAAAAATACTATTATTTCATCTTTTGATTTTGTAGATAGAATAAAAAGGGTAGTGATTAATGAGAGTGATGTTATTGCTTCATTATATGTGATAGAAATGTATGGATCTACTGGTAGAGTGAATTTTGTAAAAATAATTGAAAATGCATTAAAAAGGAAAGGTGTTTGTAAATATGTGATAAAATTTGTTATTGATTCTTTAAAAAATTTTGATGATAACATTGTTGTTTCTTTTGAAGGTGGATATTATAAAATGTCTAAATGTTGGCCTTTGGGTTTGCCAGTTGTTGCAAAAGTTTACTATTTTGATTTGTCTACATATGAGAGTAGTATTTTAAATGTGTGTACTTATAAAGATATTAGAATTTACAAAAGGTATGTTGATGATATTTTATTTATGGAAATATCAATACTACAAATTTCTTGTAGAGGAGTTAAATAATTTAAAGGTCTTGAAATAGACTTTTGAAAAGGACCAGGACAAAAGTATTAAGTATTTGGATTTAATTGATTACAAGATAAATCAAACCATCACAAAAAAGGGTATATATAAATTGTAAATTAAAAATACCAATTATTCATAAGATAGCAAGTTTTAAATCTTTTTTGTTTTGTAATGAAAAATTATGTCATTACCAGTATGATAAATGTAAAAATTTTGAGGTATTTGCCCAGAAATTGCTTGAAGTTGGTTATAAGATTGAACAGATTAACAATACTTTATGCCAATTTAAAAAGAATTATAATGATTTAAAGAAGTTAAAGATTTATATTAAAAAATGGATAACTATTCTATATATTTCAAACACTGGAGTGAAATTTTTAAGGGTATATATATAAAATGTGTTTAATGTTTTATTTTGTGTTACAAATAACATTAATGATTTAATAAATAATTCTAAAAATATCATACCTGTGAAGCAAAAAAGTAATGTTGTGTATCAAATTTTTTGTGGATATATGTTATCATATATAGGTGAATCGAAGTGCAGTAGTGAAAAAAGTTTGAAGGAACATGAATTGTTATACAAGCATTTGAAAAGTAAACCTAATAATAATTCAATGACTGTTTCAGTTTTCTTGGATTATGAAAGCACATGTAAATATAAATCGAAGTTTAATATTGCAAATATTGAGATTCTTATTGAAGAGAGAAACCATAACAAATGAAAAATTAAGGAGGCAATTTTAATAAATAAAAATAAAATGAATATAAGTAATAGACAAGTTGCTAACATTAAAATTTAGGATTCATGGGATTTGAGTTAATGACATTTGCTTCCAATATGTTTTGTGAATTTAGGGTAGTTGCGGGAAATTAAGGAATTAACCAAAAGTACTTCTGTGAATTGAAAGAATGTATATAATAGTTAATTACCATTATATTTGTTATTTTTATTGTTATTAAAATAGGTTTTAATTAACAGAAATTGTATATATATATATATATATATATATATATATATATAATATTCAAATCAAATATATATATATATTAAAATATGATAAAATTCACATAAATTATAATTATTTTGTTAATCAATCAGCAATCATCAAATGTTAAAATAACAAAATTACAGGAGAACTAAACTAAATTGAACTATGGGTATTGTGAAAGGATATCTCATTTTGATTATTCAATGTTACATAGTTGATAAAGACTACAAGATGTATAGTCGAAAGTACTTCTAATAAAATAACTATAATTTATGTGAATTTTACTGTATTTTAATTATATATTGATTTGAATATTACATATATTTTGGAAAAAATACAGACATCAAACTTAATTTATTACATATATATATATATATATATATATGGTATTTGCCATATATATATATATATATATATATATATATATATATATATATATGGCAAATACCATTATGTTTGAGTTAGCTTTGGAATTTCAAGAACTCTAATGACCTCAAACAAGAGAAAATATACACACTTAATTTATCCTATTATAAAATAAGTTCACTGGAATAATCTATAAATCTATTAAATAACAACTCTATAATAAAATTAGTTACAAGCACTGATAATTTACAGAATGTATAGCTGGTAGAAGAAAAGCACAAAAAATGTGATATAATTTTTAACAACTATTTAATAAAGATAATAAATAAATAATAGAAAAAGGAAAAATTTATTAATTAATAAACTCAAAGTTGATATATATCAGGGATGGGCAAGACGTCAAACACAAGGTCTCTGAAAATTGATTGTGAGAAGCTGATGTGAACATTGACAAATTATACTGATAGATTCAGAACTAATTTGAATATAAAAAATAATAATAAATAAAAAGAGTGGAAATTCAAAATTATTCACATTTAAAAATAGTTAAATTTAAAATAACACCTGTTGTTATTGTCAATCTCAAAATAAACTAGGTGGGGAGATGCTGAAAAGAATTCAATTATTTTTGTGTAATGCTAAAACTAAAATTCTTAGCAATATTTAATTGTTATTTTCCTGAGAAGAAATGAAAATAACTTATCCTGGAGAAACAAGGATTTTAATGAACTGATTTTAAATCAAAGAAATTGTGACCTTTTTAAAATACTTTGTCTAGCTAGCAAATAATCCTCAAGATTTAAAAAGAAAACAGGACTTAATCCTATCTATAAAAGAAAATAGGTGTCAAAGCAAGAAATGAACTTTAGATCTAATTATCGTAACAACTGTTAGCAGAGAAAATATGGGGATTTTCCAAAACACAGAAACAGAAAATTTTTGTAAAGTATTATTTTTTATTATTATGTACTTTCTCTCTAGCAAATTTTTGATGTCACACTAGGAGGAAGGGATATGTTTAAGTTTCCTTACTTATATTTACTTATTAATTATACAAGTAAATCAAAACGTACAAAAATTTTATAAAAATTTAAAAATAAATTCATGATTTGTTATATTTTTGTAAAAATATTGATTGATTAACTTTAATTTTAGATATTTTCTTGATTTTTTTTTTAATTCAGAGCCAGTTGTAGAAAATAATTATTTATAGGTAATTTAGTAAATATTTTATAAAATGAAATGGAAAAATTGTAATACTAGAGGGATGTGAGGTAATTTAATAGTAGTCATAGTAAAATGTCTTCGACTGTTGTATCTTAATAGAAAAAAAATTCATTAGTTCTTATTTTGTAAAAACATCACTAATATTTATGAGTACCTAAAAACCCCTTATAAAAAAACACCAATTCATAAGTACATTCTAAAAAACCAAAACTTTGAGCCATTTTTTTTTATTCCAGTTTTCATTCCAGCAAAAATAACTTTTTTTTCTGCTTTCCAATTCAAATCCCTGGAAAAAAAATGTATCCATCTTCTTTATATAATATAAATAATTTTATTCTCTCCATATAATTATTATTCACTTCTAATTATTTTTAATTAACAACCATTAATTTACAGGAGTGATTCCCTTCAGTAATCAAATCCTTATAAAAAAAATATTTTACAAGAAGGGAAATAATTGGAATCTCCTTTCTCTTTTTTTTTTTGTAAATGAGAATGACCCCACATTATTTTAGGGGAATAAAAAATATCTTCAATAAAACTATTTTAAAAAGAACTATTTAATATTTTCAATTAAATAACAATTATAAATGTAAAAATGTATGTATTACAGTAACTCATTTTATATTGGATTTTATTTTTTTAGTTCTTTTGTAGTTATCTAGTTGATTGTCTATTATTATAGTTTGATCAGTCAGTTTTAGTTTCTTTTTATTGCTTTCTCTGTAAGTGTTTTCATCCAAATCTTTTTTTCTATAGTTCCAGGTTTCTATGTTAACAATTATTTTCATTTCATTTTGCATTATTTTTCTTTCTTCTTTTAGTGTTTTATTTTTCATTATTTGTTTTTTTTTGGCCTGTGTAATAATTATTTTCCTTTCAGGTTAACTGAAGTTGAGACAGTCATGATAAGGCTTGATGACAGTTCCTCTCATGGAGATTTCTTTCCCTTACATATCTTTTAATAAAATTGGTTATATTGTTCGATTAGTAATGAATAGTTTTTAGCAAGAACCTAGCATATGATTCTTGTAAACTCCACAATATTATATTATAAATATCATTTTTAGCTAAGAGTGAGATCAATCTAACATCAGATTTCTAGGCTAAGCTTCTCATTGCTGACCTCACTTCTACTGAATTCTATTTTTTATTTCCTATACTATTTTTAGTTTAAATATTCATCTTCCATCCAGTAACATAATTATCTCAGGAATTACTCTTTAAACTTGACTAATTGATTTTAATTTTACAACAAAGGTTTTCTTTTTAAAAAAAAAAACAGCATTCTTTTTATAACAACTTTATTTCTTTTAAGATAAAAATCCTAATTTATCGTTTTTTCATGTAAAAATGCTACTTATACATTATAAACAACTTTCCTGTGTTTTTTTAAGAATATATTTTTTAATCCCTTCTTGTTTTTTTTATTTTTCATAAATAATATATATTGTAATGGAATATAAATGAGAGAAATGAGAGAGGTTTTGTTACATCTCATGAATTGAGGCATAACATCTGTAATGGTAGAAAAATGAATGAGATGAAAGAGACTATTTATATGCTCTAGCTCTAAATGCCAAATCAGTATCAGTATAAAAATGAAAACATGAGAATTTCTCTTGTTAATGCCAAGGTAAATATGTAACAGCAAAAAATGAAGAAAGGCTTAATGAATCTAGTTATTTTAATAAAATACCAATATGTATGATTACTAAAATGTTTATTTTTATATGTCTTATGAATTGAGTAAAGCCAAAATCTATAATAGTATTAATTATATAACACCAAATTTATAATAATATAAATAGGTTAGCTAAAATTAATAGTGCTGTACAAATTATGTAAATCAAATCTGTAAAGATATAAGTAACAATTTGATTCAAGCTCTGCTAATAAAATAATCCAAAATCTATATTTAAATATTGTTTAAAATTTATGAATAATATATATATAAATTATTAATCAATGTCTGTATTCCAATTATAATATATATATATATATATATAATTATTCAAAACAATACAATAATTAATACAGCAAAAAATATTTTAAAAACAAATGTATACCATAATTTAATAAAAGTACTTCGACTATCTATGTAGTTGTTATCAACTAGATTCAAATTGTATTACAAAAAACCATTACAAATGTATCCAAAAAGACTTATGTCATACATCAATTTTTCCACAATTCATTAATTTTTATATTAGCAGCCTGTCTATTTATGAAATGTTGCTTTTCATTTTTTATTAACATAGCTTTTTTAATTTTACATTTATTATTATTTCTTTCAATACACAAAATCCTAACTTTATTAAAATCAAAACCATAATTACATGTTACATTACAATATAAAAATTAATGAATTGTGGTAAAATTAATGTATGATGTAATTCTTTTTGTATACATTTGTAATAGTTTTTTGTAATACAATTTGAATCTAGTTGATAACGACTACATAGATAGTCGAAAGTACTTCTATTTAATTAGTATATGTTTGTTTTTAAAATATTTTTACTGTATTAATTATTGTATTGTTTTGAATAATTATATATATATATGAAAAACAAAATCAAGTTAAAAACTTGTTAATGCTTGTATTTATGCAACAGATGGCATTCTACTAAAAACACCATCAAGCATGTTGAAATCATGATCTGAAAGTGGAATTAAAGTTAGAGATAGTGAATGGATTCTCTGACATTTATGTAAACGAAATACGCTTGATAGTGTTTTTGGTAGAACACCATCTGTTGACATATATATATATATATATATATATATATATATATATATATATATATATATATATATATAATCAATAAATATCAATCCTATTGGATGCCAATATTGCATACATAATACAGAATAATGTATTTGAAAAATATGACAGGTATATTAATTAATAATTTATATTGGCATTCATTTATAAATAACCCTTTTTTATGATGTGCTACATTTATACTATATTAAATAATGATTGAAATTATTTAAGCTCAGTGATAATGTCAATTTCATTATAAATAACTTATTGACTAGCTTTTATATTTGAATCATATTAATTTTTAATTATAAAACATTAAATTCACCCTTAATAATTATTGCATTCTAGTATTTATATTATTTTGTTAATTAAATATTATATGTTTATATTTGCAATGAGATTCTAAATTATAATTGTTGTAACATATATCCACCAATTTGAATAAGACTCTTAACTTGAATTTAATAAATAAGAATAATTTTATTTATAAAATTAATAATAAAACAATTAATAAATATGCTGTAAAAATTTAATTATCATATTATAAAATATTATATATGTTTTAACTGTGAGGTGATGTTAGAATATTATACATTTTTAAAATCACAAGAAAATATTTATTTGTTGTCTCCAATATATATATTGAACCGTTTTCGAATATGTGAATTCGAAACACCGGTCTCTTAGGCAGAGAAGAACATACTCGGAGAGTATGTATGCCCAAACAATAGCTATAAAGTATATAACTAATGTTACATTTCCAGGACATAGCTTCTTCTCGGCTGTTGAGTTGAACACCACGTCCAAAGCACTGTTTTGTTTGTGTATAACCACGGGCACCAGCTGCTTATTCTAAAAGAATACTAAAAGAATAGACAACGCACTTTGAACAGTGGCCACTAACTCAATGCCTAAATCCATGACTAGCTCAGCTAATTGTAATCACTAATAGATTATACTTAATTAGTGATTAAAAGAATTGATAAAAGAATTTGTTAAAAAGAATTGACCGACAAATAAAGTTTAATTTTAAAGATAATTTATTAACTAACATTTATTTACTAAATTTAAACATTTTATACTTCTAATAAAACACACGCATATTTTAAATTAACATTCTAAATAATTTAAATATTCTTGAATATTTTCATAACAGAACACTGGGAATTTATCTACTTTGACTAATAATATTGATATAAGGATCACACACATATTAACTCATGCACACACATAATAATGATAATAAAGGACTACATAGTATTTGAAATTTAATCACACACATCAATAGTTCATTTATGTATGATATAGAGTTCATATAATTAGACTCTTGAAATATTCGTACAAATTAATGCAATGGCTATTACAGTATAAACGAAATAAGCAAATGTTTTTACCTAGGCTTTTGAATGTGGATGTAGAATTTTGTTCTCTTTGGTGGCTGCTTTCGGTGAGGATATTTCCATTATGAATGCTTACCAGCCGGCTGGGATGTTTCCTTGCTGAGTTTCCTGATTTTCACAATTATTACTATCGGAGACAAATAGATACTGACAGAGATATTCTAAGATGTTAAGCTGACATTATATCACGGGCAGATCTGCTGTTTTCTCAGACATCTGGGCTGGAGATAAACATGCATTCCCAAGATCTTCTCAACACTGCATTTTGTTTGTTAACTGCTCAATTAATTTCTGAACTGCTCTACTCAATTACTTTGTGAACTGATTACTGTCCGATAAAAAAAAAGGTCTATTTATACCTGCGCCTTGTTGTCTTTCTAATATCTCCGGCAAAGATCTGTTGTCAAAATTCTTTAGCAATTAATCCTTTGATAAACGTGTTTTGGAAGATTGCTTAATTAGTAATAGCCATGCAATAAAATGTGTTGTTTTATTTTATTAATAGCCATTGCCGTGTTTTTAATGATAATCTTCTTTTATTTTGCATACATTTTATTTATTTACAAATCGCACATATATACACACATATATTTTTAATACAATTTACTATTTAGTTTTAACATTATTTTTTCTTTAATTAAACTTGAATGAAAAGAGATTTGTATGTTTTAACTTTTTAAATTATATTTTTATGAATACTAATAAAAACTCTTTACTTCCTTTTATAACCCTTAGTTTAATTTCTCTAACGAAACACCCCTCTCCCCTTCTGATTAATTAATTGTAGCTTTTTTATTTCAAAACTAACGCTAGAAAACTATTTGATTCTTATCCTTTTCTAAAACATCTGCAATAAACTCTTCAACATTTAATTTTATGTTTTTCTTTTATGAACGATTATTTTAATAATATAATTTTAGATAAAATTATATGTGCCTATATCAATGTAGGTACATTACACCACCCTTCCTTTTGAGAGTAAAATGCATCATTTTTGACCATTTTATCTCTGACAACATTAAATATTAATTTATTATTCCTTCTAAGTTTGCTTTTTGGTATCTTTTCCTTTTCCATGCTAAGGGCAATCTCCAATTATGCTTTTCTTCTTTCTATGTGGGTAACATTGCTTACAATGTTCGTCCTGGATAATGACCACAAGGACAAACTAAATTTGTGGCACAGGGATCTTTTATAAACGAAGCTTTGGCTGCCGATTCTCTTGATCGGACTTTGACTAAGAAAAGGTGGCTGCAAATGGCAGGAATTTCAACTGTCCATTTCCGACTTATGCCCTGGAAAACGATTGCCGATTCTCTTGATCGGACTTTGACTAAGCAGCTGCAATGGCAGGAATTTTCAACTGTCCATTTCCGACTTACGCTTTGGAAAACGAGGTACGAGATATGGGGATTCTCCCCTGAAAAGTGACTTACAACTTACTCTGTTTGTTGCCAGTGCGCTTTTTAAAAGAGGAATGATCCCGGCCAATCTGTTGCGGGTACTAGAATTTATTCAGTCGAGAGCTTTAAACTTAATTCTTATCTAACTTATTTCAATACTACCCTCATTCCTTTAGATTCAAACCCTTATATGCTCCTAATTACAACTTAGATTGACTTTCATTTATATTATTTTTAAATTCATTACGAACATTATTTAAATATTTAGTTTTACACTAATCTTATAATATTATCTTTAAACTATCACGGACATCAATTTACATATTTATTTATATTACAATATTACTTTAACCCATTACTTTAACTTATATATTAACATGCGTGTACTCAAAAAAAACTATTTTGCTTTATTATGATTCATTCATTATTATTTTACTAGAGATTTTTTTTTTATCTTGATTATTTTAAACAATTTATTTACATCCTTTTCTTAACTTACGGTATTCAAAACAAACTTTTATTTTAACATGCGTATATTCAAAAAACTATTTTATTTTACTACGAATATTTTATTTATTTTCTACAGATATATTATACTTATTTATTTAACTTGTTTTTATTTTATGTATTTCCGTTATTTTATTCATTTATTTAATTCTACAAACATTATTTCTAAATCCTTAATTTGACCCATTTATTTAACTTGATTTTATTGATTTTTATTTATTTGAACTGTTTATTTACGAACATTTCCTTAATTAATATGTGCGGGGAGAAAAAAAATCTTTTATTTTGCGAAGCCTACATTATTATTATTACTTGCAACATTTCATTTATTATTATTCATTCATTTTTAAATTCATTGTCTTAAGTTTTAAATAGAAGTTTCAGATTTAATTTATTAGATTTATTTACTTTAGAATAATCATATTCGTGCTCATTGTCCATTTCCGGTCCTTTTTGTTTATTTCCTTTACTATTCCGTCCGTTTACTAACTCTTACACTATGTCCGGTGGCTCCTTCTTTCTTTCTACTAATTTTATAATATAAATCATACTCCATAGTCTCACTTCTATTTCTTGATTAAAATCTATTTTATCTCTTTCTCTTTCTGTTCTGTTTTCGACTTCGTAACTCAGAAAACCTTTATACCTAGGCAAACTCCGAATTACTTCAATCTGGGAATATTTTTTTCTACACTTTCTCTTTGTTTTAAATCTATGTCTACAGTGAATAAGAATGTTTACTTTAAACCTTTTATTTTTAATTCTTTGTAAAAACTCTTTTACGCTATTTTCTACATTTTGATCCACATAAGTTTCTACTTTATCCGTCACAACGCTATCTGATTCTATTTCAATTTCTACCTCTTTCGTGACCTCAACTTTTTTACTTTCTTTAACTAAATCTACTTCTACAATCTCTTGATTTTTCTCTATCTTTCCTGTAATTTCATATCTTATTTCCCTTATTTCTGCTCTGAGTTCTTTAATTTCTGTTTTAACCTGACTAATTTCTTCTTTCAATTCTGCCTTGAGATCTAACTGACTTTGTTTAAATTCTTGACGCATTTCTTCCATCATATTCATCATCATTTTCATCATCATTCGCGTTTCAGATACTTTTTCTTTCTGTTTTTCCACTAACTGGGGATTTTTAAAATATATTGGGCTTTCTTTCGGATCCATTTTCGAAAATTTCAATTTTAAAGTACTAGCGCTTATGTTAAACTAAATTTAAATACAACTTATTTATTTATTTTTCTTACTAAGATGGAAACTCATGCTAACTCCACCCTTTTAGTCCTTTTTACTACCTGATCTTAATGCTTTAACTCCACCCATAACATCTAATTGACTCTGATTTGATAGCATAAATGTCAAAATCTCTTTTCATTTTGAAAAAAATTCGGTCAATTCTTTTTTTTTTTTTTAAATTAAAACACTTTTACATACATAATTTAACTTTTTAGATTTTTATTTTCAACAAGAACAAAGTATTTAATTAACTGTCACTTATGACAAGTTTGGCCCATGTTGGGTAAAGCCATTTTGAACCGTGTTCGAATATGTGAATTCGAAACACCAGTCTCTTAGGCAGAGAAGAACATACTCGGAGAGTATGTATGCCCAAACGATAGCTATAAAGTATATAACTAACGTTACATTTCCAGGACATAGCTTCTTCTCGGCTGTTGAATTTAGCACCACGTCCAAAGCACTTTTTTGTTTGTGTATAACCACGGGCACCAGCTGCTTATTCTAAAAGAATACTAAAAGAATAGACAATGCACTTTGAACAGTGGCCACTAACTCAACGCCTAAATCCATGACTAGCTCAGCTATTTGTAATCACTAATAGATTATACTTAATTAGTGATTAAAAGAATTGATAAAAGAATTTGTTAAAAAGAATTGACCGACAAATAAAGTTTAATTTTAAAGATAATTTATTAACTAAGATTTATTTACTAAATTTAAACATCTTATACTTCTAATAAAACACATGCATATTTTAAATTAACATTCTAAATAGTTTAAATATTCTTGAATATTTTCATAACAGAACACTGGGAATTTATCTACTTTGACTAATAATTTTGATATAAGAATCATGCACATATTAACTCATGCACACACATAATAATGATAATAAAGGACTACATAGTATTTGAAATTTAATCACACACATCAATAGTTCATTTATGTATGATATAGAGTTCATATAATTAGACTCTTGAAAGATTCGTACGAATTAATGCAATGCAATGGCTATTACAGTATAAACGAAATAAGCAAATGTTTTTACCTAGGCTTTTGAATGTGGATGTAGAATTTTGTTCTCTTTGGTGGCTGCTTTCAGTGAGGATATTTCCATTATGAATGCTTACCAGCCGGCTGGGATGTTTCCTTGCTGAGTTTCCTGATTTTCACGATTATTACTATCGGAGACAAATAGATACTGACAGAGATTTTCTAAGATGTTAAGCTGACATTATATCACGGGCAGATCTGCTGTTTTCTCAGACATCTGGGCTGGAGATAAATGTGTGTTCCCAAGATCTTCTCAACACTGACTGCATTTTGTTTGTTAACTCCTCAATTAATTTCTGAACTGCACTACTCAATTACTTTGTGAACTGATTACTGTCCGATAAACAAAAGGTCTATTTATACCTGCACCTTGTTGTCTTTCTAATATCTCCGGCAAAGATCTGTTGTCGAAATTCTTTAGCAATTAATCCTTTGATAAACGTGTTTTGGAAGATTGCTTAATTAGTAATAGCCATGCAATAAAACGTGTTGTTTTATTTTATTAATAGCCATTGCCGTGTTTTTAATGATAATCTTCTTTTATTTTGCATACATTTTATTTATTTACAAATCGCACATATATACGCACATATATTTTTAATACAATTTACTATTTAGTTTTAACATTATTTTTTCTTTAATTAAACTTGAATGAAAAGAGATTTGTATGTTTTAACTTTTTAAATTATATTTTTACGAATACTAATAAAAACTCTTTACTTCCTTTTGTAACCCTTAGTTTAATTTCTCTAACGAAACACCCCTCTCCCCTTCTGATTAATTAATTGTAGCTTTTTTATTTCAAAACTAACGCTAAAAAACTATTTGATTCTTATCCTTTTTCTAAAACAAACTGCAATAAACTCTTCAACGTTTAATTTTATGTTTTTCTTTTATGAACGATTATTTTAATAATATAATTTTAGATAAAATTATATGTGCCTATATCAATATAGGTACAATAATATATATATATATATATATATATATATTGTAACATTTTTCACATTTTAATAGATTCTGGTAGGCTATCTTTTACTCACCGTAAATTTAATGAAAGTTAATCAAGCTATGGATATGAAATATATCTGATTACTATTTCTAAAACATAGCTATATTTCCTGATTAACTGGCCTGCCAATTATTTCGACTTGCGTTATTGATGGAATCAGCTTTTTATTTCTTTTTATAAGGGTGCCAGGATTCATATAAGAATCCACTGGAATCTGTCGCATAGTGCCTCGAAAATTAAAGAGGGAAATGATTTTTAAAAAAACTGGGTCATAGTTTACCATAACTAAGATTTTTTTCTAGATATTATTCCTGGTGCATAATTAATAAATATTGGCAAAGAGTAAGTTATACATTCAAATTCTAATAAATTAAAATAAATAACTAAAATCAATAATTTACAAATGAAAGTGATCTTAAAGATAAATATTTTATTATGTTATTAAAATACTTAATAAATTGTTACCATTATTTAGAAAGGACCATACTTGCTAGTTCAGGTAATCATTTTATATAATTAATACAGTCCATTTCTTTCAGTTCTATCTTTAAACAATCCATGGATTAAAATGTCATAATTTGGGGAATGTCTCTATCAGGATTATATCATATGTTTCTATTAAGAATTGTTTGCAATTTAATCACTATTGGGATATGAATAGCTAAGCATACTGGTAAGTTTGGGTAGATTTATGAAATCCAACCTCATAGAAATTTCAATTGGTCTCTCCTGCCAGCATCTTCAATTATTGGTCCATTCTATAACTGGAGAAAAAAGCACGGTTGTGGTGATTCTTTTCATTGCAAAAAGTGGTATTCACAAGGCTGCATTTCCATGCTTGTGTGACAGCTTGGTACAGCAAGTGGCATACCTGTGCAGAAGTATATTATTGCCACAGTTTATGCTCACAGAAACCCCCAATTTTAAGACATGTAACCAGAAGGTAAAGAAAAGACGTAGATAGAAGTTGTCCTCTTCTTCTATTTTATATCTTGATCCAGTTTTTGAAACTTCTGCACATATTATTATTATCTTGATGCTTAGGTTTATAATCTTGTACATTTTTTATTAGCTTTAGGTTACAAAGTCTTTTTTTGTTACATAATTCCACCATCTTTAATTAGCTTCCAAAATGTTTTATTGACTGTAATCTTTTACTTTGAAATTCCCTTCCAATTTAGAATTACAGATAAATACTTCAAAACAAAAACAATCAACTCTCATTGTACTTTTTAAAAAAAACTAAATTACACAAACTAAAAAAAAAAGTTTAAAATGTGTGAATTTAAAAGATCTTTAAATTTACTTTTTAATTTTTTTAGCTTTTAAATATTTTAAATGCCAATATCTTTGGCCCATCTATGTGTAGATGGTATATATATATTAACGATCTAAAAGAAAGTGAAGATCGAATCTAACCGCAATCTGCACTACATGGGCGCCATCTAGGCATTTGAGCCTAAAAAAATTAATAAAGTAGGCAGATACATGCTGTTAAGATTTGACTTTATTTAAATATTCAGATCGTTAGCCCAAGTCACTAGCTCAGTGGAACAGCAGAGATTATAAAATATAACTTTATATCTTAAATATAAAAAAATAAAAGCCACTACCAGAAATTAACACATAAAAATATTTATTTACGCACATATAAAATCATTCTAATTTGAGGAATAAGTTTAACATTTTAGATTTTTATATTAATCTTTAATTTTACATTTAAATAGATTGCAATTATGAGTTTAATATTTATTTAGTGAGTCGAGTATGAATAGACTATATAGATTGTATTTGAAAAGAAAAATGTTCTATCCCTTATTTAATCTTAGGCCAAAAAGTTCACAGTCAAACTGGCGCCAATCCATCTGATACATTTATGTATTCAATGTAGCATGAAAATATGACAACACAAAATACTATACTGTCAGGAATGTACATCGGAACAGTAAGTAAAGTTAGAGAAGACATCGTCTCTCCACCAACAGGAATGCTACATCTGTTGGTGAGTAGAACAATAAACAAAAAACTCCATAGGAATGGACTGCAGTCCTTTGCCAACTTACAAACCCATCCATAGGCAAACAGAAGGTGTGTGGTGTATATATGCAATCCTGCCCATAGCGGATCTCATACTACATCTACTAATTACACAAATATATCCAATCCATTGAGATAATTCAACTATGAAATGAATAACCTAAGATTATCCTCCCTTAATCTATATATATAACTTTACAAATCCATATAGCTATTCACGCCCGACTTAAATTTAACCTTTAGATACATTTGCACAGATGAATTTTATACAATTTGTTTTATAATGTTGAGTATAGATCGGCTGCACAGATTCCACAGTCAAAAACATTTCAAAATAAACACAACCGATCAAAATACAAAATCATCGATAACGTCAATTGCATAGGGAATACAAAAAAAACCCAATGGCATTCATCATAAGATGCCACAGTGACATTGATGACTTATATATTCCAATCGACTATGAAACAGCAAAATAATTAACCGCTAACGAATCTATGCAATGTCTATACCCAACTTAAATTTCCTCATTTAAAATTTAAACAATAAATATTAATACAAATAAAATAAATGGAAATGATTTTTATCAAATGCAAACATATAATATTAAACATTATTAATTGAGTTGACACTTAAGTCAGAGAAAAGTTCTTTTTGTAAAATTTAAATTAACTTATCAAATCTTTAAAGTTCTTAATTAATTTTATGATTTTAACAATTGTTCAGTTCTATTGCTTACAGTAGAAGAGTCCAGGTTACTGTTGGCAATTCCCATGGAGACTTTCCTGGAAGATCGGTCAGATATTTTGGAGGTAGCATTAGCTGGTTCTGTTCTGGTATCACAGTCTTTTCATTTTTAAAATAAGTGAGAGAGAACGACTAGTGCGTCTTGTCATTTGTCTCATCAAATCAAGTGGAAAACTCTGACTGGAACTCAATATTTTTCTTTTTATAGTCCTCCCATGGATTCCATGGACAAAAACATCACTGTTCCATTTTTTTGTTATGGTCCGGGCCTTTATTTGCTTCCATTGGTCAAGCCAAAATCTCTTTCTTCTCTTATCTATTTTTCATCTGACTTTTTAATTACAGAGCTATGCCATTACAATATATATCATGTGATGCTTAATATATATATATATATATATATATTGTAACAGTCAGAAAATGTGTGACTCATAAACATAGTGCAGAATTCGTTCACCACACAGAACAGCAGCACCATCGAGATAGCGAAGCCACCCGTGGTACTGAGTTTGAACAGTTTATCGGTTCCACAATACAATCCATGAAACAACGCATCTGATGTGACATTAGTAAATATTTCTTTAGGCATGGTGGTCAGGGATATCCAAGAGATTCATGATTTTATTTTCGAGTTAGCCAATAATCAAACTAATATTAATTAAACATTCATATTTACATAATCGAGGAAATATTATATAGAATGGGTATCAAATAAATGAAACGTAACTGCAGACATATAGTTTAAAATTATTTATTAACACATTTTAATAAGATCATTTACTAATAATATTTTATGTATTAAAAGCTTCTTGGAGCGGGATTTGTGACCCGATTATATTTTAAAGAATACATTTATTTATTTGTTTACAAAAGGAATTCATTTATTTGAAGGCATAATCTAGCTACCTAAAATTCTCGAGTAAGTATTTCTAATGCATGCCTGGAGGGATTTATACCTTTGCAATGCAAGAGTCTAAAGTAAGAGTTATAAGAGTAGCGGCAGACATATATTTATTTAATTAAAATATTTATTTATAACTAAGGGCAAACATTTATTTGAGAGTGAATTATGAAGATAATGCAGAGGCGGAGTGATATATAGAATAATAAAATTAAGTAAAGAAACACGTGGTACACTTTAGAAAGGCGATATGGAATGGCAGTATATCGAAACTGCAATGCCGTGAATGAGTTTATAAGAATGTCGGGCTGGTCTCTGCCATCAGCCCGACGAAGTAAGGTGTCACATAAGCATAACCAGGGACAAGCGGTCCATGTCACAGTTTGCCAGCTGGCTGCGTGACATCATCAAATCCTACGGGAGCACCCATTATGTCCGCTTGTGTAGGACGACTGGGGTTAATTTCAACCCTGAAGAATCTGGAAATTTCATGGCGGAATGGGTCATCGCGTCTCTAAAACGTAACACATGGATAATGTATAAACAATTATGATAAGATTTAAATAGATTCCTAACTCAGCCCTACATTATCAACATTTAATAAAGAACATTGGCGACTCTCAAAGAAATGTAATTTGATGGAATTATTCATTAAGATTTAATAAATACAAAACATATCAAACTGGGAATTATTACAACTAATATGCCAGCCATTGGTGAAGTAGTAGACCCTGCATTACAATAAATGATGTATTGAATGCGTGTCGATTTATATGAAAGTTAAGTTATTTAGGAAAGTAAATATTAATGAAAATTTGACACGCATTCATTGTTTTAAGCGATCATAGATTTAAACTTTGAAAATTGAGACAATTATGAGCATATAATAATTAAATAATAACTATAGATAAAAATGTAGATTTTAGAAATATGCACCCAAGAAAGATAGAGTGAGGTAAGCTAGATTATTAGAGAAATTTACACATTAAGTTAATTATTCAATTTTAGTTATACAAATGATAGTTTTTACATTTTATAATTTAGATAAGTAATATGAAGAAGAGCTATAGCATGTTATTATAGTACTCTACAGTTTGAACACAGACAGGTACTTGTTTTATAAGAAGTTTTCTGAGTCCATTGGTTTAGTAGCAAATAGTTCATGAGTGGCAATTCTTTCTTGTATTTAGATGTCTCATTTACTTTAACAGCAGCAGCAGCTTTCTCATTTATTTCAGGCAGCAGACCTTCATGGTGAATTTATGATGGGCAATGGAAAGTTCGGCATCCGATAGGCCATCTCCTGATGGAGAATAATCTAGGTGCTTTTACTTGGTCATACCTTGGCAGGGACAAATTATTTTTATATTTTGGAGACTCTCAGTGATCGAGAGCAAAGCTAAAGTTTAAGTGAATGTCCCCAGCCAGTCTAAGATGGCCTCTTTTCTTATCTTGATCTTTCACATTTTTGTTAAGGTATTTTTAGGTTCTACTTAATCTGCCCTGTGGATAATCAATGCATTTTGTTGGTTTTAATTATAAAGAAAGCTGCCGTTCTATTGTTTACATTTTACATTTACTAATTACATTTTGGGGAATTTTTCTTTAATTAATCTATTATCTATCACTGACCGATGCTTTTAAATTTTATTTTAACTTTTAATTTAATATTACATCAGATTTTTTTAGAATTATTATTAAGCGAAATTTAAACAAAGCAATAAATACGAACTTTATTATCCAAAATAAATGATTAAAATTATACAAAATTATATAACTAAAAGAAAGCTAAATTATATTATTTTATCCTTATTTATTGCCTTTAATTTGAGATCGAAATGTGTGCATGTTTATGTTGAATTCTACATATATTTATACATTTTTAATATTGCTACACACACAATTCGATACCAAAAAGTTTAAATTTGGGCGGGATAGACCGGTCAGTGAGAGACGACAGAAAAAGGTGAAACTTAAGATTCGAATACGAATCTTACTGTTTCAATATATATATATATGTTATACTTAATGTTTTCATGGTTATATGATGTAAATAAATTATAACTTTTTGGGCTATACCGTGAAATACCGTGAATTCTTTTTCATTAAAACCGATATTTCAACGGAATAGCAACCACCATTATCAAAGTTAACTTTTGAAAAAAAAAAGTTAGATCTTAAAAAATAACGTGACGGTGTGCAAGATGAGAAATGAGATTCAAGTTCAGCATTCACAATATGAGGCTTATCAAAATGTTTATTTCCCTCAGTATTTTTATCTATTAATTTTAAGTTAATATTGGATAAAATGAGAGGTTTCCACATAGCTGGAATACATTGTGTTTCATCAGTTCTATTTAAACCAGTAGGTCTCTTTAACATTTCAATTGACTCTCTCATGGTTCTTAAATCATATCTTTCCAAATTAGCAAGTATTTTTGTATTGTCAAAATTAGGTTTGTGACCAGTTTCTAAATAATGGGAAGTAAAAACTGATGTGCTAATTTTTTGATGAAAAGCATTTTTATGTTCCTTAATTCTGACATTAATTCATCTATTAGACTGACCCACATAGCCTCTTGAGCACTGGAAACACGGAATTTCATAAACTCCTTGGTGTTCCAAAAATATTCTGTCTTTAGGTTTATACAAGAAATCACCAATTTTTTTGCCAGTAGAAAAAGTGGTCTTTATATTAAAACAAGATAGTCTTCTACTGATTTTATCAGTAACCCCCCTAATGTAAGGCAAAATTACTCCAGTAAAAGAGGAATTATTATTTCTATCCTCTTTTTTCTTTTTAGTATTAATGTTATATAAAGCCTTACATATGATATTTTTATTATAATTATTAGAAAACAGAATACTTTTTGTAAGTTCTATTTCTTGAGAAAGATGTTCTTTATCAGATAAATTATAAGCTCTAGTGAAAAGATTTTTAGCTACAGAAAAAATTTGTGCAGAATGATGATGAGAATTAAAATTAAGATATCTGTTTGTATGAGTGGATTTTCTGTAAACTGATATTGACAATGTTTCATCACATTTTTTTTTTGCAATTAAAACATCTAGTAAAAAAAGTGATCTGCTATTTTCCACTTCCATAGTAAATTTAATATTTGAATGCCAATTATTTATAAAAGCAAGAAAAAAATTTAAAGAATCACAAAAGTATCATCCACATATATAAGCCAAATAGAAGGTTTTTTTAGTAGCTGCACATAATACTTGTCTTTCAAATTTATCCATGAAAAGATCAGCAATGACAGGTGAATGGGGATCCCATAGAAAGTCCTTTAATTTGTTTAAACAGTTGAGAATTATAAACAAAAAATGTATTTTCAAGGCAATGCTTTGCTAATAGAATAATAAAATCAGGTAAATCATTGTACTGAGCTATTATATTTAATGCTTCTTCAACAGGAATATTAGTAAACATAGAAGAAACATCAAAACTAACCAAATAAATCAGTTCCAGTTAGTTTTAAGTTTTTAATTATTGAAATAAAATAGCTTGAATTTTTAATTCTTGATGGAATCTTGTCTGTCAATGGCTGTAAGAATGGGATAAATATCTAGCCAAAGCATGTGTGGGAGAGCCTATAGCACACACAATAGGTCGCAATGGTATCTCAGGTTTATGAATTTTAGGCAAACCATAATTAGGAAAATATTTATGTATAAGATAAAAGTAACTAAAAACATATAAAATTACTTATATAATAATATTAGAAGATTGGAATACTATCATTGAACAGATAAAAGATGACAAAATTCAAGAGGATGTTAATTAGTGATGAAAGAGCTGAAAAATTAATACATATTTATTAAAAAATACTACTATAGTAATAGTGAATATTTGGTTTATTGCATTTGAGATTAGTATTAAAGATGTAAATAAATATCTATTAAATCACAGCTTAATAATAGTAAATTTGAGTTCAATTTTATAAGAATAAAATGAATTGAATCAATTTTTACATTTGTTAGATAATATATATATATATATATATATATAGAATTAATTCAATCTAAATATGAAAAATTCAACAAAGAAAGTTTAAAAGAAGCTGAAATGGTGATAGTAAATTATAAATGATGTAAAAATCCAAAACACACGCACATATATATATATATTGTAATAATACTAAACATGAGTTAAAATTATAATTATAAATTTATTAAACGCACATTGATTACGTAAGTAATATTTACTGAGGCTATCAGTGAAGTATTGAATAGCTTCACGCTCGCAGATCTAACCGCTTCAGCTTCACCTATTTAAATAGAAAGTAGGTTGAAGTAAGGAAGGGTTCCCCTTTGGGTTCCTCTCTTTTCTTCCATAGCATAAGCTTGTGGTTAAAACACCTGTAGAGGTCCCTACTATCGCATGAGTTAAAATTAGGAAAGTGTTGTTAAAAATGGGGAAATTACAAACATGAGGTAAATTTAATATAATATATAGATGAAAACAGTTTACATTGAAAAAACAAGCAAAATTTTTTCTCTGAAATATGTAGTATGATGTTAATAAAAAAACAAGATGTACTGAATGCATAGAAAAAAATGTAAATATTTTATGTAATAGGAAAACAGATAATAAGGTGTGAAATATTTAATCAATAATAAATGAAGATATTAAATAAACCATGCAGCTTTATTCTAGTTATCAATGGACTTTTATACAAAGATTTAGTATAGAAATCATCATCAATTTTTACCCATTATATTGATTTATAGTTATTTATTATGATTTTTTTTAAAAATTCAAAACATTTTTTATATCAGCTTTTCAAGATGGCAGTCAAAAAGTGATGGACATTTTATAAGATTGATGACATCATAGGGCAGTAACTTTATTAAAGACATAACCTCCAAAATAAAATGGTGACATTCATGCTAAAAATATACACTACAGTTTATTATATAGTATAAAATACTGTTTTGATTATAGAATTAAAATATGAGTAATGCAATTTATATAATTTTTATCTACTGACTTTAGAAAATATACAGTACTTTCATTTATGGCATATCCAAAGTAAAATTGATTTTCATCTTTAATGACTACAAAACCTTAAAACAAAAACACTTTCATTCAGCACAGTAACATATTTTGATCATGTACAACAGCAAAGTATATTAATATTTAATCATAAAATAAATATATTTGCTAACTATATTTATTCAATAATTTATGTAGATTAAAATTGTTATAATATTTTGTCTGTAGCAAAAATATGTCGACTTTAATAGTTATCATAATTGTAAATTATTTTTAGGAAAAAAATAATTTAATAAATTATGTTATGTATGAGCTAATAGTCAACTTTATATGATCACAGGTTAATAAATGTAAGTTTAAAATACCATTTACTTTTTTAATTTTAAGTTTTAAATCTCATAATTTGTTTGTGATTTATTCAAAATAATAGCTGGTTTTATTGTCAATATAGATTGGCAAAATAAAAAAATAAGATTTCATGATTTACATACATTATTAAAACTACATAGCAATCAGCTGTATATCATATTTCTTTATTTTTAAAAAATTAATTAATAGTACTGGAAAAAAAACTTTTGTCCTATACTAGAAATTACAAAAATAAAAATTTTTAATAATTGAACATAAAGTTTTTAAAAAATAAATATTTAAGTGTACATTGTGCTAATTTTTTTACTTATTCTTAAAATGTATTTTGTAGTTTGTTTTTTTTTCTTCAAGTTTCATTTCAATTCAACTAATCTTGATTCAGGAAATATTATTCTGCATATACATAAAAAGCAAAATGGCAATCAGCAATGGAAAAATTATAATTTTTTTTCTTTTAAAATTATAGCTACCAAAATGTTTTAAATAATATAATTACCCACAAGTTTTTTTAAATGATATGCTAAGTAAAATGTTTATTCATTAATTAACAATTTTGTCAGTTTAAGCTTTATTTTTTAAAGCAGTTTTTTTTTTAATATTTTGAATTTAAAGTAATGAACTATTTTTTTTCCATATAGGAACTCATTTTAATTCCTTAGTTTTTATGTATGATTTTATTTTAAGAGACATTTAGAGAGACCAATTGTCATTGGTAATTGGGATAAAGATATAAATTAAATGTCTGAGAAAATTCTATTGGAATTATCAAATGCTACCAAAGAAAAAAATGAGAAAGTTAAAGTTTATAATTTAATTTAAAATGTTGCTAAAATATGAAGCCATATGAACAATCAGTTTCATTTCTCATGCTGCAGAATTATCTTTGAGAGGGGTGATTGATATATTTATACCAGATTAGGCATAACTTTATTTAAAAAGTAGTTTAGATTTTGAAATGGTAGTGAATTAAGACATCCAATAAGAATGACTAAAACATCTTACTGAAAGATAGATAAAAATAATAAGAGAAAATAAATATTAAAAAGGATTTTGCTAAGTTTAATTGGATTATTTTATTGGATATTCTAAAAATATTTAAACTAGAGGTGTTGGTAGAAATGGTAAATAAATCAGAAGATATTGTAAGATGAAACAGTTTTCTATTAAAATAAAGTAATTGATGCAAAAATTAAAAAAAAAAGATCATGTACATGAATGCTGTCTATCACTCAGCTTAATCAGCCTTGATTATTTTGAGACTTGTTTTTCTCCCTAAGAATACCTAGTTACTCATTTGGTAACCTATTTTGAAATCATAATTGGGTTGGATAATGACTAAAAATATCTTGAATTATGTACTCAAATTTTATTTAAAGCCTTAATATTCCTTTAAAGGAAGTGAAATCTTTATTCATGTTTAAAAAAAATCATGCAACATTTTTATATAGTAATCCCCTTTTCTCCTCCTGTCAACAAATTTGAATACAAAAATTAATGAATAATAAAACCAAATTATAATAGGCATGTTTAACACGTATATATATATATATGTGTGTGTGTGTATATATGTGTGTGTTGGTGTGAAGAAATCTGAGAGAAATGAGTTTTAATCACCATGTGTTAAACATTCATTGTTCTGTTACAACACAAGAAAAATAAAAAAAACTGTCAACTTACTCTGTAGTGAATATAGATTTCAAATAACAAACTATCATATATTGCTTTGGAGTGAGGCCTATTCTAAAGCATAATGTAACAAGCACTTATATTAATACCCCAAAAAATAAAATAAACAATCAATTTGATGTTAAAATAACCAATTCACAGATATATCTTAACTAAGACAGAATTAGAGAGTCATTTTATTAATTAACCTTGATCAAGAAATCTAAAATTAAAATATATTAGTAAATAGATAAACACATCTTGAAACTATTCAAAGAAATCTGAAGAGATATCACTTCTAACTGCCATCTATTAAACATTCATTGTTCAATTGCTGTATGCAATATGCATATATTTTAGCTAGCAAATTATGGTTGATGATGAGTTTACATCTTGAAATGTATACATAATGCTGAGCAAGTTATCAGTTTTTTATGGTGTTTATTTAATTACATATAGTTGTGTGTGTATATATATATACATGTTAAAAATATGCATAATATATATATAAGGCATATTTTATATGCATTGTGAAGTAAAAAAATATTTTTTTTTTTCATTTCATATTTCTTTAAATATATGTGTATCTCTTTTGATGTACATAAAGTTCTATGTCTATATCAGATTCTAATAATACAGTGATATTTTTATTTTTGAACATTCTCATTTATTTGAAAAGAACAATTAAATTTCAGTCTATGTATAATTAAATTTATTCAAATTTTATTAACAAATTATGCATTTATAAATATTTTTTCCACCCACTTTATAATCTGCTGGGCAGATTATGTATCCTTCTGGTATTTTTTTTTCAGCTCTTTGCTTGATAAACATTTACTTTTTACAACACGTATATGACAATGATTTAAAAAATGAACATTATTCTTACATTATATATAATTTTTGGATACTTCGCAAATAGCTATTTAGCTTAAGAACTTTTTTAAAAATAATAATAAAGTGGTTGGTACGCTGCCAGAAGTTTGCAGACAGAAAACCAAAATAAAAATACGCGGCTCTTCTTGAAGCTGTAGGGTTCCTAGATTAAAAATAGGATTATCATATATATATTATTATTCTTGTTATCTTTAGCAAATCATTTTTAAAAATATATATAGATATTTTTTTGTATTTAAATGATTAAAAACAATGTTTTTAATATATTAAACTGAAGTATAATTTTAATTGAAGAATAACTTCATATATAAATAATTCCAATATGTTTTTTTTTTCATTTATTTTGCTAAGAGGTTAAAGAAATTTACTTCTTAAAAAATAAACAGTTTCTAATTATATATATTTAAATAGTTATTAATATTCAAAATAAAACGTTTTTCAAAAAGCTGTAAGTTTAGATTTTTTTAAAAAAAAAAAAAGAAATAAAAAGATAAACTTTATGTCATATTAATCCAAATCAAATAAAACCAACTACGGATAGATTCTAATTTTAATTAAATATAAAATAATTAGTCATGCTATATAGAAGTACCATATAAATGATTGTATTAATTTATATATATATAGTTAATCACAATGAAACCTCTTTTCTCCAACTCATATAAAAAAGATAAATCTCTAATTTAAAAATATTCTTATAAAATTTTAAAAGTTACCGTGAAAATATATCAATACTTCCCAGTTTTTATGTGTTTATTCTGCAAGAATGCAGTTAAAATATGTATATAAGTAAGGTACTGCAATTTAAACCTGTGTAAAAAAAAAAACCACTTAGCTTAAAATTGTTCTTTCTTATAATCTATCCAAGGATTGATGGCTCTAAAAAATTTAGAATAAATGGTTGACTTGCTTCTTTGATTCGCTCACTTTATGCTGTTCATAGTCTCATGAAATGAAGTCAGTTCATTCGATTTTTTGATGTCCAGATTTTTTTTTACAGACTTGTCAAATTTCTTTTTTTGCATTCAGTTGCATTAATTCTTCATAGTTAATCCTTCCATGTGTGGTTCAAAAAGCTGTTCTTGTTGTTGCAGATGTTATTACTATGTGATTATTCATATAGTATCTGAACATGGATAGGCTGTTCACCAATATGCATTAACCATCATGGAAAGTTTATTGGGTTTTTACCTCTGAGTTTAAGATCAAAAAACACCATAGTCTTTCTTCACAGAATGGAATGTGTGTGTGAATGAATTTTTTAATGCATATATACAATCATGACAGACAAAAATAAATCATGCCCCTTATTCCCAGAAGGCTAAGAATATCTGAATGTGGACACAAGTTGCCATTTGATGATGACTTTTTATTTAGACACTTACAACTGCAGATCACTTTCAAGTGAAGAAATATTGCAAGAATTGGAAGAACTGTCTTATATTAAAGGGGACATTGTTGGATTTTGTGAAGTTAGAAAAAAGGTGAAGAGACAGTTGATCTAAAAAGTGAGTACTCTACTAAAAAGGCACACATATTGGAAATACAAATGGAGTAGGATTCATTATAAATAAAATGTGGAAGAACAACATTGTGGAAATTGATGGTGTAACAGACAGACTGGCAAAATTAGTTATTCAGCTTAAGAACAGATACCAAATGCAGATAATTTAGGTTTACATCTCAACAAGTTCTCATAATAATAAACTAATAGAAGATTTTTATATGGATGTACAAAAGGCTTTTGATCAGACTAAACAACATTTTAAAATTGTTATGGAAGACTTTTATGCTAGAATTGGTAAACAAATGAAAGATGAAAGTACTGTATGTAATTTTGGTTATGGTAATAAAAATGAAAGAGAACATAGAGTTGTGGAGTTTGCAGAAAAAGAAAAACTTTATATTATGAATTCTTTTTTTGAGAAAAATCTTGAAAAGAAATGGATATGGAAGCATCCAAATGAATGAACGTCCAGCAGAATTGGATATTTTGACTAACAAAAAATACATATTTCAAGATTGTAATGTTCTTAATAAATTCAACGCAGGAAGTAATCATCAATTAGTAAGGTGTAAGTTATGTGCTAATGCAAAACTAGAGAGACAAAAATTTATTAAGAAAAACAATATTTACAGTTGATATCCCTCATCTTCAGAAAGACTCTAATGAATTTAAATTAGAACTTACAAATCGGTTTCACGTATTAGTAGATTTTAAACATGATTCAGATTTGGATGAAATTAATAAGAAAATAACTGATACACTTTTAAAAACTGCAACAAAGATAGCTGGTAGAGTAAAGTAGTAATTAACCAATAAAATTTTTATTGAGACTAGAGAATTAATGAAGAAAAAAAGGAATATGAAGATATATAGAAATGATGCATTAAAAAAGATTGAATATCTCGAATTTTGTAAAGTGATACAAATGGAAAGTATAATTATGAACTAGCAAAAAAGACTATATAAAGGGTTTTTGTAAATAGCATTTATGATTTTTTTTTAAATGTCTTAACATACGTTAATTTTTTGAGATTTACTATTACAATGTTTGATTATCACTATATAAATTAGAATTTTTGATTTATTTTAAAGGATTTTGTAATTTTTTTAATTTTCAATGTTACTTTGTTTTTTCACTCCCCCCCCCCCGGCCCACTTTTTTCCATAATGGCACCTTAGGCTATTTAACTTCCCACATTACTCTCTTTCTCCGCACCTTTTTTAAGTGTAATGCCTTGGGCTATTTAATTTTCACATTACTTTCTTCTCCCTCCTTTTTTTAATTGTAGCGCCTTAGGTGATTTAATTTTTTGAAAACAGAGTGCTTCTAGTCGGTGTCATTTCTCGCTTGCATGTGCCAGCGGTGTTTTTGGGTGTTTTAAAATTCAAAATGGCACACTTTTATCATAAACATTCATGAATAACTCATTTAATTGAGAATGTAGATGATTTATATATCTTCTCATCTCCTATTCATTTTCTAATTTAATCAGTCATAATTACCTAGACAAAATTTGCAATATCACTTCTGGTATCTATTTCCTTTTCAAAATATCATATATCCATAGGCTTGCTCCAATTTTGAATTTTTTTATATTCAAAACTAATATTCCTCTCAATAATAATTGGCAATAGCTTAATAACATGAGTGCAAAACTGATGGCACATGAATAACTCTGCCAGATTCCTTTTTGTTGCTGATGTCAGAGAGCATTTCTTACACCCAGTTTTTGTTCTATGTACCCTTCAAATGTTGAACAGATTTCTCTGAGATGGAGTAAAAATATGCTTTATTCTTTTTATTTTTTAAACTCAAAATTCTATGAGGTAAAACTGATTCCATTATCCATTACAGTAATCTCCATGTAATTATATCATTTTATGATACAGTCTGCACTTACATTTCTCACTATTCTATATTCTGTCTAATGAGAGAGTGAATTAACTAATATTAATATTATATATTTGTCTATGATTTAAATGTAAACATTTCCAAGAGATTGTGGATTTAATTCAAGTTTCCAGTTTTTTAGTTGGCAATTTGGTAGTTTGTTGACAAAATTACATATTCTTACCATCTGCCCCTATTCACCAGATTTGGGCATCAAATCATATAATCAAGCTATGATCCAGGATGACCCTGATAAAGTAAATCAAGCATATAATAATGCTCTTTTGATGGTGTGAGTGTTCAGTGCATCATTAAGATGATGACTGTCATGTACATTCTAAACAGGCTTTACCACTTTCATGTGATGAATTTTGGACTGGCCATATTTTATCCACTTCAATAATTAGATATAACCCCCTTTTTTATGGTTAGTCCATTCAATAATTATAAAAGAATTATGTTATACAGAATACATATTTTATTCTGCTAATGCTATATTCTTTTTTTAACATCAGGTAGATATAATAAATGATCAGTATATACAATTTGTCTTCCTAGCTTATAGACTAGTTTGTAATCATAATGAACAAAATATTGATTCAGCATAACATGTGTTGGCTTATGTGTTCTGAATTTTTTTTTCCTATGACAAATATTTCTATTGGCAGATGATAGTCGGTGCACATTTGAATATTTTGCCCATAGATATACTAGTAAAAAAATTTTATGACAAAATTAACTTATAACACCTTTTTGACAGTCTGGTTATATTTTATTTTTTGCTATTGACTATGTTTGCCTCTATCACATAGATGGGAAATAACAGCTCCAACACCATATTCCAATAATCTGCAGTAATTATAACTTCTAAGTCACTATGGTAGTGTATTAGAAGTTTATCTAATATTAAGAGATATTTGGCTTTTTGAAAAGCCATATCCTGTTTACTAGTCCATTTTCAGCATTGTTTTTTTAAGAGTTGATACAATGATGCTAGCAGGGTGTGACATTCTTTTTAAGAAGCTCTCATAAAACTTTTAACAGTCATAGAAAAGGTTACAACTCTTTTACATTCTTTGGTATCACAGCATTCTTCACAGTCTTTACTTTATCTGGATTAAGATACTTTTCATTTTAATTTATGATATGTCCAAAACCTTTGACTCTCTAGTAAAACAGATGCATATTTTGATATTTATGTTACACCTCTTCCCTTTCCAATTTTGAGCTGTTCTAACTTCAACTTTAATTTCACTATAATCAGAATATTATCTAAATAGAGGATAATGCTATCCATAGATTGAAAAGTAGAATTCATTTTCACCTGGAAAATATTCAGCACTACTGCACTTATGTACTCCCCTATGCATAGTCACTGTTAATATTTCTATTGTTTTTTCAGTCACATGAATTTGTCAGAATACAGCTTTAAAATTTATTTTTGTGAAACATGAAGATTTTGATAATGTTGCTAGTACTTTGCTACATTCAGAGCAGGATAAGAACCTTTATTCACAAATTTATTTAATATACTTCAATAATCTCCACACACTCTCAGAGTTCTAGTTTGATTAAAGCAACTGCAATATAGCTCAGGATGAATCTTCCTTTGGTGTTAAAATTCCTTTTTTTAATCATCTCATCCAGCATTTTCTCAACTTGTTTTCAGGATAAATGGAACATTGTGGAGTTTGAAGTCAATAGTTGTGCATCCTTTACCAACTCAATGTTGACCAGTTGTGTTCTTAGCTCTTTGGGGTTTTCACTTGAACCCTCTTTATCACAATTACATGGATTCCTAAGTGGTATTATTCATGTGAAATTCTGGAATATTACCATTACTTTACACTAGTTACAATAATTATTGGAAGGCACTATGTTGTCATTCATTCACTAATCCTTCAATGATTATCGATTAACTGCAACCATTCTACTATGTCCTGAAAGTATTTAAAACACCAATCTGGAATCTTAAATGTTAATAATGCAATGACATATGTTTAGCAATAATGCATTTATTTAACAATAATAGTAAAGTAAAAAAAAATTAAAAAATTGAAAGTCCATTCTGATGAAACAAATAAGATTTTCTTTAGTGGTGTTTAGTATTTCACGCACCAGAGATAAGATTGAATACATACATATTTTGTGTTTCAAATTTCAATCACTTTAAACATAGTTGTGCTTTACATATACATGTTATTTTTGTAAGCAATATATTATTCTGGCAATTTAATGTCTTTATCTGACAATATAATTATTTTTTCAAGCACATCAGACTCTTTAAAATTATTTTCATATGCTTACATAGAACACACATCTTCAAGAATAACACTAGATATTCTACCAATAACTCATTTAACACTGCACGAATATAAAATCATTTATTAAATGGGGGGAAGAGTTATATGTCCTTCAATTAATTTACATACGATTTTGTTTATTTTGATTTACAAATCTTGATTGGGTGCATATGTAGATTTTTCTAAAGTAGTTAAATTAAAATACTCAAATATTAAAATAATCAATACATATTTACAAATATAAATAAATTATCTTTTTTTTTTCTATATGTCATAGCATCGGCCGGGAAGCGAACCCGCAACAACTGTCTGCAAACAACTGCTTGCTTGCAAGGCAGCTGCGCTGACCTCTCGGCTAACAACGCTTGGCATATATTATCTTTATGTGCAATGTATATCTTATATGCACCAACGTTCCAAGACTAAATGAAAAAATATTTAAGCAGTTATGTGAATAAAGAGTAATTGGGATAGAAATACAATCAAGATATATTTAAATGTAAAGAAATTATGTGAAAGTAAAGAAAAAATACTGAATAAAGATTTAAAACATTACTTCATCCTATAATAAATAATATTTATTATTGGATAATCTCTAGTCAAATCAATCACTAATAAAAAATATTATTACTTCAGCCTCTTCTAAAGCCACCTACATCAATCTTGGATAATCAATATATGCAAAATGGTTTGCCATTATTAAGCACTATACCTTAAAACTGGAACACTTGCATTTAGCAGCAATATATTATCTTTTTCATATTATTAATGATAACGACTGCAAATTTAAAAAAAAAACAACAACTAAGTTTTGCACCCAAACTAATTCACTTCTACAGAAAAAGCCAGAAACTGATTTTGGAGGTGAGAGCCATCTGATGTTCATTGGTTAGTTAAGCTTATAGTAAATATCTCTAGAAGAGAATTAGTGAAATTGTTCTTGGGAATATATGGGTAAGTCTAAAACAATCATGATATTGTTGGTGATATTAAAAAGAATTAAAAGAGTTCAGATCTTGTCTGGATAAAATCCAGACTTTTTTCCATTTAACAAGTATAGGGTTTTTCTTAGGTAGCCTCCCAATATTATTTGGTAAATGGGTAGCCCTTACCCAGCCACCAGTTGACTAGTTAGTGATTATTATACATATAATACATTGAGATTAATGCTCTAAAACTGGTTTATTAAGTAAATGAAATACTCTCAATTTTTAAAACCACTGAATATTAATTTCGATGTATTACATTACATTAATTGTTGCGAATGTTTTTATATATTAGATATATGTAGAGTTTATAAATCTCAATTTATAAAATATATATAATAAATTAATATCAGTTGGTAATAATATATATCAGTTTACTAATTAATTTTTTTCTTTTCAGGTGAAAGCTGATTGGAAATATGTCGCTATGGTTATTGATCGGCTATTTCTTTATATTTTTATGATTACTTGTTTTGCAGGAACGTTAACTATGTTTCTTCAAGCCCCAAGTCTATACGATAATCGAACTGCGCTTGATAAGGAGGATTTAATTAATAAATAAGAAAAATATTGTACATTTTTTAATATACAGCAAAACTTTATGAAACTAACACTACTTTAAAGTCTTTGATTGTTAAATAATTAATAATGCCTTCTATTTCTAAAAATTTAACTTTCACATATTTAAAAAATATAGTATGTATTTCAGTGATGTAACAAATTGTAACTCACTTCTTTACTTTTGAACAATAAATTTTTTCTGTCTTCATGCATTATATATATATATTTCTTTTTGTATATGTACACTCATAGTCATTCTTAATTGTAGCCTATCTTTTTAGCAGATTTAAGAGTTGTCTGATCATGATTTAAAGGTGTGAATATGCATATTTGGCATTTCATAGCATACAAAAGTATCTTTAGCATTATTTAATTGTTTAATACTTGGCATTAATATATATCTGCTATTTCCAAATATAAGTAGTAGGATGGAGCATGTATATGCTTTAATTTCAAGACTAGAGTATGTAATTAAGTTGAGTGATTCTCATTGCTTTTTTTTTAATCCTAAAAAAGCATAGGATTTTTCTTTCAAATATCTGGTCTACAGACAATTCAACTGATCATCAAATATTGTTCAATAAATGAATATATTGCTATTCTTAATCTAGAGGATCAAACAAAAATAGAAAATTACTTAAATCTTTACCGATTGGTAATTGGTAAATATATTGAGTAATATTTTTTCATACATTCATCTATGAAAAACTACAGTGTTATATATATATATATATATATATATATATATATATATATATATATATATATATATATATATATATATATATATATCATATTATTATTTGTGGGATCTTCTGTGTAGTGAAATAGCTAAATGCTGACGTTTCAGTACAATATCAAGTACCTTCATCAGAGTGTCCTCTTTTTCAAATCTTTCTCAATATTTGAGAAAGAGGATGCTCTGAGGAAGGTACTTGATATTGTACTGAAACATCAGCATTTAACTATTTCACAGAATATCCCGCAAATAATAATAATAATATGACATTTTTTATCCGTGAAAATATTAGAATTAACATATATATATATTTTTTCAACTCTTTTCCGTACCATTTTACAAAATTCGAGATATTCAATTCTTTTTAATACCTCATTTTTGTATATCTTCATATGCCTTTGAAAATGATATAAGAAAGTATAACTGTGAAATAGCAAGGAAAGCTGTAGAAGAAAATAAAAGTCTCAAAAATGTTAAACAACATTTTGGTATTGGTAGGAAATTTATATCTGCAATAAGAAAAAAAGATGGAATTATTACTAAAAAGAGAGATGACATCATGAAATTGGTAGAAGATTTTTATCAAGAATTATATAGTAATAAAGAACAAGTACTTCCTATATCTATTACATCTTCCGAATTGCCCAGAATTTTAAATGAAGAAGTGAGACATGCAATTAAGTGTATGAAGAAAGGAAAGGCTCCAGGAAATGATGGAATTATAATTGATATATTAAAAGAAGCAGGTGAAGAAATAGAAACAATTTTAGCAAAATTATATACCAAATGTCTAAATGATAAAGATGTACCAGAAGATTGGAAGAATGCAGTAATAATATTAATATTTAAAAAAGGTGATAAAGAAGATATTAGAAATTACAGACCTATCAGCCTTTTATCAGTTTTATATAAAAATTTTACCAAGATAATTACCAACTCTTCTACAGAGAACTTTGGATTTCCACCAACCAAGAGAACAAGCTGGATTTAAAAGTGGTTTTAGTACAATAGATCATATCCAGGTATTGAGAGAAGTCATAGAAAGGACAAACGAATATGAGTTGTCATTATGTTTTGGATTTGTAGATTATGAAAAGGCATTCGATTCTATACACATTTCTTCAGTGATTAAAGCATTGGATCATCAAGGTATAGATCCAGGATATTGTCATATTTTAAAGAATATTTATAAAAATGCAACAGCAACAATTAGATTACATAATGATACTGGAAAAATCAACATTGAGAAAGGTGTAAGACAAGGTGACTCCATATCTCCAAAACTCTTTACAGAAGTGCTGCAAGAAGTATTTTGTGGATTAAAATAGGAAACTAAAGGAGTGAAAGTAAATGGAGAGTATTTAAGTCATTTAGATTTCACAAATGATGTAGTTATTTTTGCAAATAATGCTTCAGAGCTGCAGGAAATGTTGCAGGAGGTAGCAGATGAAAGTAGAAAAGTAGGACTAAAGATAAATGTTAAAAAGACTAAAGTAATGTTTAATCGATTTGCTCAAAATATGAAAATAAAGATTGATTATGAAGAATTAGAAGAAGTTAACAGTTACAAATACCTTGGTCAGATTATTAATACAGATGGAAACATAATGGAGGAAATTAATCATAGAATTAAACTTGGTTGGAGTGCTTTTGGTAGAAATAACTTGATACTAAAAGGAAATATGCCTATGTGTTTGAAAAGGATGGTTTTTAACAAATGTGTTTTACCAGTTCTTACTTATGGATCTGAGACTTGGACACTTAATAGAAGAGCAATACAGAGACTTCAGACCAATCAAAGGAGTATGGAGAGATGTATGTTGGGAGTAAGAAGAAGAGATGGAAAATGCAATGTATGGGTAAGACAACAAACAGGTGTTACTGACCTTATTGAAAAAATTAAAAGATTGAAATGGAGTTGGGCTGGACATATTGCTAGAAGAGATGATAATAGATGGACAATTGAAATTTTAAACTGGATTCCAAGAGATTGTAAAAGACCCAAAAAGAGACCACATGTGAGATGGATGGATGAAATAAGAAAATGTGCAGGGGTGTTGTGGAGAAGAGAAGCTAAAGATCAGAGAAGATGGATTAAACTTGGAGAGACCTTCATCCTGCAGTGATTGATAATGGTTGATGATGATGATGATGATGATATATATTGTAACTCCCATGGCTCTAATACCCTTAGTTTAACCAAATTAGCATGAGAACAGGACATATACTAAAATATGAATAAATAAAACAGAGTAAACATGAATATAAGAACAGAAAGGGCTGACTATGATGAGGATGGGTATAAGCATATGCATAGAACATGAATAATAGAGGTTACAGTATTAAAGACATTATGGTACAGTGACCCTAAATCCCTTACATTCTAATATTACATAAGGCATATGGATTAAGCTAGATCATGAAAGATAATATTAAGAGACATGTATTTAACTTGCAATTGTATGAGATAATCAGGAAGATATATGTCTAGAAAATGTTCATAAAATTAGCAGAATGAAGTGAATGACAAATGAATAAAGATGTGGAAGATTAAAAAGGGTAGTAAAGAGTAAATAATGATTAACTAATGGAAATGAATAATGAATAGACCTAAGAAGAAGAAAAAGGGAGTGTGTTAAGATGATGGGTATTTAATTTTGCAATGAAATAGGAATCCTGAAATACTAATCTGATTCTACTAAAACAAAAAAGGGGTTCTAACTTTAAATAATCAAAGAGAAGGGTTTAAATCTTTGGGATTTTAATTAATTAATAAGAACAATAATAAAGATAAAGGACTAACTAAATGTGTACATGATAACTTAAGAAATAAGTCTGACAAGCAAAATCAAAGTTTAAAATTATTAATCAATAATTTCTCAGGGTTCATAAGATTTCAGAATTTAACAATTTTTTAGTGTATATCTGGATCAGCAGGAGGGATTTTACTGCTATCCAAATAAAGAGAATTAAAATAAGTCATATTATATAAGGAGAATTACTAAAAGATATCTAACTCCTTTACTGGTAATAATAAAGACAAACTCTAAACTTTCTAATAACTCAAATTCTTAATAATAAGGTAACTAGAACAATCATGTTAACCATTAGATAATCTTAAAATATTTTGATCATAATTACATCAATAATAATAGGACAATAATATATCTAAGGATAATTTAAATTTGACCTCTTTAATCAATATGACTAAACTCAGTGAATGATTGTATCTTGCAATTTATTGGGATATTCTTTAAGGTCAAATATTTGTAAGATATTTTAAAGTAGCATCTCTGCATAATACCAACAATATTTTAATCAGACAATAGTAAAATTTTATATGCTCTAAATATGAGTTTAGTAAAATTTATTAAAGATATGCTGAACATATAATAACATTGATAATATTGAGTGATGACAATGGCGATAGCAATGATAATAATATGGATAGTGATTAGCAATAAAGTTACTGACAACTTACAAAATTTCAAAACAAATTTAATTTACAATTAATATTTACACACTCAATATATATATATATATGATCACTAGATGGAGCTTACCAATTAGCTCCAAACAAGCTTTGTTTACATAAATGCCAAAAAAGATAGAAGTCAAAATCTCTATTGTTGTCACCCACCTCCAGACCAGATGGTTTTGAGCCTATTGGCTCACATCAGTGAAGGGCTGGGAGACTAAAAATTAAACCTAACATACCAACTCTAAAGTCAGCACTTATCAAACACGTTTCTATCAATTTGAAAGCATGAATTTATTAGGCATGTAAATGTCTTCAAACTCAGCCTAACAAATCAGATAACTATATGGGTCTGAAATCAGTTCAGTTTCACCATATAGTAAAAGCCTCTGCAATATATAGCATTGCAAAAACCTTTAAAGGTACATTTATGATCTCTTTTGGCATTTATGTAAACAAAGGTTGTTTGGGGCTGATTGGTAAGCTCCATCTAGTGATCATAAAATGCAAGTTTAATGGCAAGTTACAAAATTTATAATTTGTTTTGATTATCATAAATGTACCTTTGAAGATTTTTGCAATGCTATATATTTCAGAGGCAATTACTATATGGTGAAATTGAACTGATTTCAGACCCATATAGCTATCTGATTTGTTAGGCTGAGTTTGAAGACATTTATGTATCTAATAAATTCATGCTTTCAAATTGATAGAAACATGTTTGATAAGTGCTGACTTTAGAGTTGATATTTTAGGTCTAGTTTCTAGTTTCCCAGCCCTTCACTGATGTGAGCCAATAAGCTCAAAACCAGCTGGTCTAGAGGTGGGTGACAATGATAGAGATTTTGAATTCTATCTCTTTTGGCATTTATGTAAACAAAGCTTGTTTGGAGCTGATTGGTAAGCTCCATCTAGTGATCATAAAATGCAAGCTTAAAGGCAAGTTATGAAATTTATAACTTGTTTTGATTATCATATATATATATACTCTTTATTAAATTTCTCAAAAGAAAAGTTTATATTAAAAAATTTTTTTATTAGCATGACTCAAAATACTAATAAAAGAGTATCTCCTTGAATCAAAAATTAAGATTGTAATACATCATTACATTACATAGTATTAGTATTTACACTTATTCTTTTAATTTACATTTTTCCAGCTTATTACAAATTTATTAAATTTTATTTATCATGTATAACTTTATTAAATTTCAATACTCAAAATTAAGTATATAAGTATGATAATCACAAGGATACTATTTAATGAATGGGGGGGCTGATACTATTTAATACTAGGCACTTTTAAGATGATGAATATTCCTTAAGGCATCAATAATTATACTTATTTCTCATATTGAGAAGATTATGCAACTTCCTAATTCTATTTATCTAGGATCTTGGACTGATAATATAACTCAAATCTACCTAAAATAAATCAGTATCACTGTAACTCTACATTTGGTTCCCTGATGTCCTATTATAAAACTTTTCTACAACACAATTTAAAATGTTAGCTTACTAATACTTAACTAAGAGTAGCCAATAATAAATTTAGTATATACATTTGATATCACTTTGAGCTGATAATAAACTAGTACAATAATATAGCATTATAAGTTAATATTTAACAGACATTGCTATTTGTTATCATTGAAACAGTAAGATTCGAATCTTAAGTTTCACCTTTTTCTATCGTCTCTCACTCACCACTCTATCCTATGGCAAATTTAAACTTTTTTGGTATCGAATTGTGTGTGTGGCAATATTAAAAATGTATAAATATATGTATAATTCACCAAACACACACACGTTTTAATAACAAATTTAAAGCAATAAATAAAAATAAATGATATAATTTGTATTTCTCTTTTAGTTATATAAAAATATATAATTTTATCAATTTATTTTAAATTATAAAGTTTGTTATTTATTGCTGTGTTTAAATTTCATATTTAATAATAATTTTAGAAATCTAAATAATTATATATTCCCTTTTGTCTTTGAAATTTTAAAAGTAACTGGTTGGTGAGAGATAATAGATTAATTAAAAAGAAAAATTCCCTAAAATCTTTAATTACAAAATGTAAATGTAAAAATAAACTTGAACAATAGAAATGCAGCTTTCTATATAAATTAAACTTACAAGAATGTATTGATTCTCCTTGGGGCAAATGATTGGATCCAAAAATAAAATCAAACAAAAGTAAAAAGATAATATCAAAGAAAGAAGTACATTTTGAATTTTCTCAGAACTTTTAGTTAAACTTTAGCTGTGCTCTCAATCGGTTGAAAGTCTCCAAAAGTCATAAATTAATTTACCTACCACAGTATGGTCAAATAGAAAGCACCCAGACTATTCTCCTTCTGGAGATGGTCTATCATATGCCGTAAACCTTTACATATGCCTTCCACAAAATCAACCAAGAAGATCTGCTGCCCAAACAACTAGAAAGCTGCTGCTGCTGTTAAAACAAATGAATAATCTAAATGCTGGAAAAAACTGCTACTTCTGAAATCATGAACAATTTGCTACTGAATCTGAAAACTTCTCATAAAACATGTACCTGTACCCACATTCTCCTAGAGTACTCTAAATAATCATGCTATAGCTCACTCTCTATACAACTTGTAAAACTATGAATTTAATTATTAATTCCTTATGTAAATTTCTTTAATAATCTAGTTTGCCTAATTCTATCTTTTCTTGGATATGTATTTCAAACTTTACATTTTTTATTATTTAATTATTGCATGCTCATAAGATTTCCGACCGGACCCTCACCAAATTAAAATATAGATTTAATCAAGATGGGTGCCATTTTGACTAGCCACCTATTAATATATTTTGTTATATACTCCTGTTGGCTGGTCAGCTTGGAAATCTCCATAATTTTCTAAATGCAAATCCATGATTGCTTGAAACTGTGGATGCGTGTCCTGAAAATCCTCATTAATATTTATTTCTATAAATTACTTAATATTTTCATATAAAATGACACATTCAATGCTTCATTTATTGTAATGCAGGGGACTACTACTCAGCAAATGGTTGACATATTAGTTATTAATACTCACCCATCTTACCTATTGTTTTATATTTTATTAAGTTTTAAGTAATAATTCCATAAATCGCATTTCTTTGAGAGTCAAAAACATTCTTTATTAAATGTTGATGATGTAGGGCCTTGTTATGAAATATATTTAAATCTTAACAGAATAGTCTGTAGATTATACATGTGTTATGTTTTGAAGATGCGATGACCTATTATAAGCCTTAGATATTCCGGATTCTATAGGATTAAATTTATCCCAGTCGTCCTACACAAGTGTACAAATAAATGTCCCCATAGGACTTGACAACTGTCACATGGCTAGGAAGTAATCATGGCATGAACCACTTGCCCCTGGTTATGCTTATGTGACACCTTATATCTTTGGGCTTACAGCAAATGCCAGCCTGTTGTTATAAACTCATTCACGGCTTTGCAGTCTCAATATACTACCACTCTCATATTGCCTTTCTAGACATACCACGTGTTTCTTCTTGTTAATTATATTATTCATTGTATAACTCCATCTCTGTATTAGTGACATAACTCACTCTCAAATAAATGTCTGTCCATAGTAATTCATAAATATCTTCTTTAATTAAATAAATATATGTCTGCCATTACTATTATTAATTCTACTTTAGATTCTTGCATTGCAAAGATATAAATCCTGAAGGCATGCTCATGAAATACTTGCTCAAGAATTTAGGTAGCTAGATTACATCAGCCACATAAATGTATCTTTTTGTAAAATATAACAGTATCGGAAATACCAATACTGAGATATTAAATGTAACAAAATATTATTGGTTAAATGATTTCGTATCAAATATTTTAAATATAAAAATGTATATCTTTGTAAAGTATAACAGTATTGGAAATACCGTTCCTAAGATTTTAAATATAATAAAATATTATTAATTAGATGATTTAATATAAAATGTTTTAAATAAATAATTTCAAACTATATGTCTGCCGTTCCATCTTTATTTATTTGATACCCATTCAATATAATATTTCCTTGATTCTGTAAAATATAAATGTTTAATATTAATGTTATTATTGGCTAACTCGAAATAAAATTCTTGATTCTCTTGCATCTCCCTGACCACCATGCCTAAAGAAGTATTTACTAATGTAGTATCAGATGTGTTGTTTCGGAGATTGTATTGTGGAACCGATAAACTATGTTCGAACTCAGTATTTTGGGTGGCTTCGCTACCTAGATGGTGCTGCAGTTCTGTGTTGTGATCGAATTCTGCACTATGTTAATGAATCACACGTCTCTGACCATTACATCATCATTTTCCAAATGTTGATATGATTCACTGATCTAGTTCATATCTTCTCAAGGATGACTTTATTGTCACTAAATATTAAATCAACAAGAATTAATGGGGTGGAATTTAATGACACATGCAATATATCCATAATTTTAATAATGATGAGCCAAGGCAGACTACAGTCATTCCATGACTATGGATGGTTTGATACCCAGATGCCTCTATTTGGAACACCTATAGGGATATCATGGAAAAGAGGCAGTTAATCCCTTATTTAAGAAAATACACAAAATTCTTTGTAACCATATAGGTTTTTATTAGCTCAAAAGTTCATGGGTATCTATGTGATTCATCCATGATAATAACTTAACACTTTCATGTGGAGTAAGGAAAGAAGTATGCCTCACATGAGATGACATGAATATAAAAACAAATAACAACACATTGCATCATGATTATCTAACATGCCAATAATCAAATCTCATAAACAAACAACATCTACATTATAAGTGTGAACACCAAACAAATGGAATATAATCATCAATTAACATGTGGAAATTAAAATAAATTTTAAAAACTAAACCCTTATAGCCTTTTACCAATTAATAATTAATAATCCTTAAATCTTGGTTTTCCATACCATCTGACAGCACAACAGTTCTAATAAATAGTCTTTGGACAAGCTTGAAGATTTTTCAGAATATCTAAACAATACTGAATATTAAATATTAGTAAACAATCAATTAAAATATGTAGAATATTGAGCATTGACATTCCTAAAAATCCATACAAGTAATAATGAACTATTGATTTAATAATACGATGAAAAGAAGAAGAATTTCTCTCAAGAAATGTAAATATAAAATAACAAAATGAATAAGCATTGTAGATATTTTAAATAACAGATAAATGATAATATTATTGCCTTTGGAAATATAACTTGTAGTTTCACACAATGAACTTTAGCAAAGAACAAACATATTTTCATTAAAACAATACAAAGTAAATAAAATGTTGAGCAATAAATAAGTTTTTATCATGAGCACAGTAATTCTTTTAATAAATTATATATTATAAAATAAGCATATTTCGGAAGTTACATAACAAGTAATATTTGTCTTTTTTTGATAAATATTTTCAAAAACTGTAAAGCATATATGTTAAGTATAACAGTTTTTATTAGCAATACATAAATTGAAATGAATGCCAAATTAATTTTATATTTTATCGTTATGCAGATAAAATACTTCTTAGCAAATAAAGTGCATTTGAGCATAATTATTTTTTTATTTCTAAAATAAAGTAACTATTTTGATAACAGTATTCTATAATGCAGATTATGTTCTTTTCATAGAAAAAACAATTCATATTAAGTAGAGTATATCATATATATATATATATACATCTTTACAAACAGTAAAACAAAGATTTCAATCACTTAAGGTAGTAATATAGTGCAATAATAATTTTACAAAATATTTCCAAAATACATAGTCATATAATTAAATAATTTTTTTCAAGCAAATATTTATGCATTTATAATTAATACTTCATAGCTAGTTTATCATTTATAATGTCCTACAAGTTTAGATAAAAGTTCTAATTTGATAAAGAAAAATTAAATTAATCTGGAACAAGAACATTTATAAAGAACAGCAAAATTTAGGATTTCAAAATATATTGACTAATTTCTTGTAGAATAAAGCCTATAAATTCCTTTCACATTAATGCAAAGTCATGAAAAGAAGTGTAAAGTGTTAGTATTCAATAATAAAATGTGACACCCACCCCCAACAATCAATGATAAACATTGGCTTTCTCTTCCCTACATAACCAAAGTTGCTTATTTGATTCATAAAGCCATTGCTATAACCCTTTGAGTTGGATTTCACATTCTTCCCCCTTTGTACTGGTTAATCAATAATTTGAAAATCAGACTACCACTGGATCTTCATTCTTAAATTGTGTAAAAAATTGAATGCCAGGATTCTTTGTGCCTGTCCATTTACTATGATAAATCTCAGGCTAAGCTGTTCACATGATTGGCTCAGCATAATTATAAGTATAACTGAGAAAAAACACATTTGGACATTAAATCTGTTTTTGAAACTATTTCACTAATTCCAGCCACTGATTCAAGCCCACGTGTTTCAGCATCACCACATTTCTAAGGATATTTATGCCATCAATAAGAAAGAATCCTGCATTCCCTTTTCCAAAATGTAGCTTGCTCTAACTAATTAATATACTGCACAAATAATATTGTGACAGTCAGATGATGTATGTTGGTTTAACCCAGTTCGAATACTAGGCAAAAGTACCTCAAGACCACCCATATGCAAGATATTAAATCAAGAATACTATGACCTCTGCCCTATTCGCCTATTCTTGAGGATAACTACGAACCAACAACATTATCTGAGCGAAACATAAATTATTTTTTCAACCAGCCAAGCTTAGTATCAGCAGAGAGAAACATGGACAGGAACACCTAAGGAGCTAAATAGTTAAATGTGTGTAAAAATAATATGAAATATGAGTTTTGCGTGCCTGGATCATTGGAAAAGTAAAATAAAGCATTATAAGAAAATTAGAAAACTGAAGCTTTTTAGTTAAATAATAGATATTTAATTAATGACTTTAAAATATTAATAATGATTTAATGGCCTCTGCTATTCCCCTAAATTAATGAAAAACTAATTAGACAATCAAAACAGATTAAACGATATAATACTTTTGCGGTCGAAATCTTTTCTTCCCAATTCTAATAAAATTGTCAAAAGTACAATAAAAAAATCTTTCCAAAAGCTTTTTCTATTGCTTTGCATGAACAACAGACAGTTTAAAATTATTTAAATTGTATATAGCTAAATCAGATATACGTAATAAGCTACTGGTGGACAAAAGAGGTGTTATCGATGAGATAAAGTTGGCAAACAAAGGAAACTTACTCGTATGGAATTTAGAAACATAAATAAAATTGGAAAGAGATTTTAAATGTAAAATTAACTTTTAAACTTAACCGCAATGGAATACAAAATATTTATACGTGTTAGTAATGAAGAATAGCGAAGAAAAAAGGGTTAAATATATATAGATAGACGATCACACAATATATATCTAAGACTAGTCTATAAAAATGGTTACATTACAAATATAATTAAATACAACATTTCACAAATATAATTCAGTGAAGCCATTAAGAAAGGTATGAACAAAAAAGGGTAGAAAGTAAATAGTTCAATGAGGAGAGATATGATTACCACCCTGGTTCCTTGCTCCTGTTAGGCGGTGTCGTGGCTTGATCTGACTGTCGATAGGTATTTGTCCGGACAATGAAAATGGAAATATGTAGCATGGTTTCACGAAAAGTCCTACAGATGTGGAACAGAGTTCAGATTATATTGGGTGGATACTATGGCATTTTGATGGTATTTAGGAACCTCAGCAATAGGCAAAGCTATTTGCCTAGCCAAGCATAGTAGAATCCATCAAATTCATATGACTGTTAGCTTGTAGCATGTTCAAACTTCTCCGTGATTTTGAAGATGACAATTGTATAACTTTTTGGAATAAAATCTCAACAAGCAAAATCTGAAAGAGTTCTCCAAAGAGAAATCTGAATGCCAGCAAGAAAACTCTGAATAGCCTAGTCTTTTGTTCACTCTCCTATTTATACATTTTTTGTAAGCTACCTTCTATTGTTTGTATGATGTTAGATCTTGATAAGCCCCCCACACTCTTTTGTTTCTAAAAATAACTTTTACTTTTTTACTCTAAATTTCTTTCTTTAAACTTTGAATTTTATTAATTAAAGAAGAAAGAAAAGGCCATCTTTAATTTGCCTTGAATGGGCTAATTAATTAAAAATATACATTCTTTTAAAAAATGTTGGTGGGCTTATCTCAAAATCAAATCATATTAAATATTTTAACAAGATTTAAAAAGAAAAATACATTCTTATTTCTTTTAATAAAATAAGCACTTTATTTCAGCAGAATTTTGCATTAACTCATATATATACGCTTGACGTATATATATGTTTGACTAATAGGTTTTACAAGCAATTTTTGTTAACAGAAATCTAATCTTAGAATGGAATTTATTTAAAACAAAATTGGACTATAAACTTAATTCAGGCCTACAATACTAATTAAGTTTATAGGAGGCTGTGAAGCATGGATTGAACTTCAGATTCATTGCTTCATTTCCCAATAGTTAGTGAGCAAAAAAAAATGGTAAAAAAAATGCTGTTGCTTCAGGTCAGAGGTAAAAATTTTGTGCCAGGTGAGTTCAAGCCTCTCTTTATTTGCTGTAATATTTAATTTGTTACTGACTAACAGTCATTCTTTCTTTTTCTATATAACTAATGGTTTATCTATAATTCAATCTCCTGTATCTTAAATCGAGTCTGTGTTGTTTTTAGTCTAACAAGTTATATTTATCTTTTTACTTTCTAAATTTTCCAGGGTCCGGTGTTACATAAGGTTTTAAGTTTCTGTTTCTAATATTATACTCTTTTTTTAGGCTGAGATTATTTTTCCAAAACAAAACACTTATTCCACACTTCTTCTTTAATGCATGAGGGACTTTATATATCAGAAAAAATTTTTTTACTTCTCTCCACACTATACTACTTGGCCTAAGGTCTCTTAGCCATGTTTGGTTTCCTTTCCTGAATTTATATTGGCGGTTTCGATTCTTATGATGCCGAGCCGTACGTCTTAATTTTTCCTTTGCCTTCTTTTCTTGCTCAGTCATGTTCTGGACTTTGAGACAGATTTTCAAGCTATCTAGGTGGTGTCTAGGGTTCCCACCCGGTTCTTCTCTAAAACATTTTATGTTGCTAATCTTTGCTACAGGAGTTATAGTATTGATTACTGTCACAGTAAGGATTTCACTGTCTTGTTGCGCCTGGATTTGGTTCAACAGCTGTTGATCGTTTTTTTACTATCCTCATTCATGTGTCCTGAGAAATCCGACTGGTGAGTGTCTTCACCTGTTTCATAATCACTCGAGGATTTCATATCAGTGCCATCTTGTTTTTGAGTATCATCTTCTGGTGATGCTTCTGTCGCAATACTCTGTTCTTGATGGGTTCCATATGTGCCTCCAAATGGTCCAATCTTTGTGATGTAATTTTCATAACTTCTTGGAACATGGTTATCATCATTTTTGCTTCTTCCCTCATTTCTTTGATGAGAGCTTCCAAGTTATACTCTTGATCATTATGAGTACATATTGACCTATAAACTTCATCTCTTTTCTGTTTCTCCATTTTTGCCTACTATTGGCTATTTTGCTAGACAACAAATACACCTTATTTCTAAAATGTATTTTAGTATTTTATAAACTAGATAAGTATATTATATCACATGTATCTAGAAGCTATATCCTTCTGTATATCAAAAAAATTTTACTTCTTTCTAAAATAAGTCAGTATTCTAAGTTCCAACTATCTGTTTTATTTATATGTTTTCAGAAATTAACTTTGCCTACCTCACGAGGTCCTATCTTAAACCTATGTCTATATGTATCTGTTTGTACATGAAAAAAAAAAAAAAATCCTGCTGTGTCTGTTTTTAATAACTATACTACATACTATTCTCTTCACTTTATTTATTTCTATATTTCATTTAAATGTCACTGCTATGTTAATATAATTAAAATAACCCACTTACAGCTTGACCTGGATTTCTCTGACACCTGAAACAACTAAAAAATGCATTTACATTAATATACAAGTATATATATATATATATATATATATATATATATATATATATATATATATATATATATATATATATATCAAGGAATATGTGAGCAAAAATATACATAAGTCATGTTTAAAAATTATTTTGGCTCACTACGCATACATTTTTATTTTGATCATCTACCTTCTATGTTTGTTTATTTGTAATCCGATATGAGAGATTGCACTTGCTGACAAATTTATTTGATAAGGGTGTCAGTCGACAAGACAATGACCATATCAAATATACATATTCATGGATAATGATCCAAGCACACATTGATAAGGATTATAAAGTTTAATGCGATTAAAATTTATTTTGATTTTCACTTTTTAAAAAAAAATCTCTGCATGAATAAGTAAATGCTATTTTAAATGACAATATTAATTAAGTCTAAGACATATAACAACTAAGTAAGGTAACATGTCTGACCTGGGTTTGAAACCAGTTACCATTTTTGTCAAGACACAAAAAAAATGTAACCAGCCTAAAGTACGATTAACAAAACAAAATATTAATACAAAAAACAATTAAAATAAAATTAAAATCCCATGATAACCACCACTCCGAATTATAAACCTGGGATCGAAACCAACTACCATTTTGGTCACAACCCAAAATAGATTAACAATTATCAAGCAATTTTACAGAATCACGCATTGAGATCAAAAACTGTTTCAAAAAACATTTATATAAAAATGGGTTTTACCGAACTATAACGAAGTGTATACCATATACACCCATATATATGAATATATACTTCACTAAATAAGCATATATATGACTACATATAAATATACAAATATTTCTTTTATTATTATGTACATGATTTTATTAGAACGATTCGTCATATTGCAGACCGCATACTCCTATTGTTTCAGGCTAGTAACGCTGGTCGCAAATATAACAAGGAAGCACTGATTGCAGTCATAGACCTATTATTTCAGGCTACTCAGCAATCCTAAACTCTAAAGTGTAAGGGGTCTTCACCTAAACAGTTACTAAGGGTCTTCACCAAAAACGATCACTAAAAAACAAGGGTTTCACCTAACGGTTACTCAAAAGGTCTTCACCATAAAAAAAAGGGGCTTCACCTAACAGTTATTTCAAAGGGTCTTCACCTAACAGTTACTCAATAAATGATTCAATAGCATAATCTGAATTGAGAGGAAAAAAAACTTAACTAACGGTAGCTGACATATATGTTATACAGAAATATATCATATCTTTATTAAAACGAACATACACATTTACTTTTTATAAAGTTGAAAATTAAGTTTGCTATATTGAAACACAACTTAATTTATATATGTTTGTGAGGAAACGTAACTGCAAACTATTTAAAAGTGAAAAAAAATTTTTGCATGATTATAATTATTCATTATCTATATAACGAAATGCAGAGAAAGTGAAAAAATATTTGCTAACACTGTACATTGACACGTGTTAATTTGAATTTATCAAATTTTCGATCTTAGAACAAATTTCTATATATTTTTATCTATTAGAATCTTTGCAAAAATTTGTACAAACAGAAAAAAAATTCTATTATCTATTTGTACTTTTCAGTAAAATATTAACACTACGAAGATACACTATAATTCGAAAAACATTATTATATCAAAACTTCTCATATTTAAGCAATACTAAATAACATAAAGTATGAAGGCTATTTAAAGGGAGGGTGGGTGGGTATGTATTTGACACTTCCGCCTCATCGAAGCTATATACTTTATACGACAAACAACAATATGGCGACTGGTCATGACAAAACTCTACTAATTAGGAAAAAAAATTTGCTATAACTCTGATATTTTATTCTCATTATATATATATTCACTAAAAAAAACTAACAGAGTGTTAACTTTTCTAACTGTAAAACATTTATTTCATATATACTAAACTCGAGAAAAAAATTTTTTACCTTATGACACATTTAACTTGTTAATTAATTTAAAAAAATGAAATTTGGCTCATGTTAGGAAACAAAACTCGGAAAAATTATACATATATTTTTATATAAATATATTAAACTAAAACAAACTTCTCAGGGTACTAAATTTTTTTTTAAAAAAAATGACATACGTCCCACTGCGACAAACTCGAAGCAAAAAATTCTACGTATAACTATTATTTCATATTATTTTAAAAAAAACATTATATATATGCGTACAAACCCGAGGAAAAAAAAATTCTACATATATATATTATTCATTAATTTAAAACAGAAGAAAGAAAAAACATTATACACACATACAAATGTTATACAGGGCATTGCAGGGTATGGAAATTTCGAATAGCCACCCGATGGGCGACCAGAATGCGGAAAAAAAAATTACTGTGACAGTCAGATGATGTATGTTGGTTTAACCCAGTTTGAATACTAGGCAAAAGTACCTTGAGGCCACCCATATGCGAGATATTAAATCAAGAATACTATGACCTCTGCCCTATTCATCTATTCTCGAGGCTAACTACGAACCAACAACATTATCTGAGCCAAACATAAATTATTTTTTCAACCAGACAAGCTTAGCATCAGCAGAGAGAAACATGGATGGGAACACTTAAGGAGCTAAATAGTTAAATGTGTGTAAAAGTAATATGAAATATGAGTTTTGCGTGCCTGGATCATTGGAAAAGTAAAATAAAGCATTATAAGAAAATTAGAAAACTGAACCCCTTTTTAGTTAAATAATAGATATTTAATTAATGACTTAAAAATATTAATAATGATTTAATGGCCTCCGCTATTCCCCTGAATTAATGAAAAACTAATTAGACAATCAAAACAGATTAAACGATATAATATTTTTGTGGTTGAAATCTTTTCTTCCCAATTCTAATACAATTGTCAACTCGAATCTCCTCGATAAAATACAATAAAAAAATCTTTCACAAAGCATTTTCTATTGCTTTGCACGAACAACAGACAGTTTAAAATTATTTAAAACATATATTAGCTAAATCAGATATACGTAATAAGCTACTGGTGGACAAAAGAGGTGTTATCGAGGAGATCAAGTTGGCAAACAAAGGAAACTTACTCGTATGAATTTAGAAACATAAATAAAATTGGAAAGAGATTTTAAATGTAAAATTAACTTTTAAACTTAACCGCAATGGAATACAAAATATTTATACATGTTAGTAATGAAGAATAGCGAAGGAAAAAGGGTTAAATATATATAGATAAATGATCACACAATATATATCTAAGACTAGTCTATAAAAATGGTTACCTTACAAATATAATTAAATACAACATTTCAGAAATATAATTCAGTGAAGCCATTAAGAAAGGTATGAACAAAAAAAGGTAGAAAGTAAACAGTTCAATGAGGAGAGATATGATTACTGTCCTGGTTCCTTGCTCCTGTTAGGCGGCATCGTGGCTTGATCTGACCATCGATAGGTATTTGTCCAGACAAGGAAAATGGAAATATGTAGCATGGTTTCACGAAAAGTCCTACAGACGCAGCACAGGGTTCAGATTATATTGGGTGGATACTATGGCATTTTGATGGTATTTAGGAACCTCACCAATAGGCAAAGCTATTTGCCTAGCCAAGCATAGTAGAATCCATCAAATTCATATGACTGTTAGCTTGTAGCATGTTCAAACTTCTCTGTGATTTTGAAGATGACAGTTGTATAACTTTTTGGAATAAAATCTCAACAAGCAAAATCTGAAAGAGTTCTCCAAAGAGAAATCTGAATGCCAGCAAGAAAACTCTGAATAGCCTAGTCTTTTGTTCACTCTCCTATTTATACATTTTTTGTAAGCTACCTTCTATTGTTTGTATGATTCTAAATCTTGATAAGCCCCACATGCTCCTTTGTTTCAAGATAACATTTTCTAAAAATAACTTTTATTTTTTTACTCTAAATTTCTTTCTTTAAACTTTGAATTTTATTAATTAAAAAAGAAAGAGAAAGCCATCTTTAATTTGCCTTGAATGGGCTAATTAATTAAAAATATACATTCTTTTAGAAAATGTTGGTGGGCTTATCTCAAAATCAAATCATACTAAATATTTTAACAATATTTAAAAAGAAAAATACATTCTTATTTCTTTTAATAAAATACGCATTTTATTTAAGCAGAATTTTACATTAACTCATTCATATATATATATACACTTAACCTTTTAACTGTTTGACTCGTTCTTAATCGAGGCAATTTTTGATACATATTCGTTTTAATCGAGTAAATTTGACATCGCTGTAAATTGCTTAGTTTTTGGACTACGTTTACGGTTTTAACGTCATTTTTTAGAACGCAAAAAGTTTTATAATATACTGCCATCTATTGAATTATTTTACAAGTAAAAAATCAATTAATTGATGATTTATGTCAAACAAAAACTAAGCACTGCCTTTTCACATCTTTTCTTGAATCTTATTGGCTGTTGAAATTTTGTAAACAAAAGAAAATGGAAAAGCTCCGCCTTCTCATCATCTTTTCTTGAATCTTACTGGCTGTTAAAATTTTTATATGGCTGCCAAAAATTAAAAATTTACAACGCTTTTGTTTTATTTTGAAAATGATAAACGAATGTTTTAGAGCATTTTAAAAATATTTTTTGATGAAATACAAATAAAATACAAATTATTTTCATATAATATGTCAAAAATAAATATTATTTTACAAAAATAGTTACGATTTTAGCAAGAATTATTTATTTATTGCAAAGTCGGGAAAAAAAAATCATAACGTGAAATTATGATTGCCGTTTCTTTTCATGTCAACCGTAACAAATATTTTTAAAATTAAAAATCAAAATTTATTTTTGAACAAACTTTCGTTTATTTTTATAATGTGAGAAATTACTAATATACTTTTTAAAAACGAAACTAAAGTGAATATATTTAAAAAAACGGTCAATAACTTTTGAAAAATTGATACATTATTTTGTGCATCGGCTAATTAAAAGCTTTGAGTGATACCACCTGCAGCGAATGAACAATTGGACAGTTAAAGGGTTAATGTATATATATGTTTGACTAATAGGTTTTACAAGCAATTTTTGTTAACAGAAATCTAATCTTAGAATGGAATTTATTTAAAACAAAATATTTAAATGCAAAACCCTGCTGATATTGGACTATAAACTTAATTCAGGCCTACAATACAAATTAAGTTTATAGGAGGCTGTGAAGCATGGATTGGACTTCAGACCCATTGCTTTAATATGCTATTTTTAAGACTTTAAACAGAATCTTATTCCCCAAACTCTGTAACAAGCATTGCTGCATTTATGACAATTATCAGCCAAAATCATGCTAAGTGCTACAGTATTATTAATGTTAATAAAACGTTACTCTTAATACAGTTTTTGTATGTATATATATAATGATAGAATTTGTAAATGTTGAAGAAAAAATTCAGTTCCAGTACATGATATTCCAAACCTATACATGAATTATATTTAGAATACAGAATGCACTCACAACATTATTATTTACATGAGAATTGTGTTTAAACCCAAGAGTAAATTATTCAAGAAAAAAATCATTTAGGGAATGTAGAAATGAAAGTAAAACTCATCCAAAAATATGTACATGAATCTAAAGTTGAAGAACTTGGATTATCAACTGAATGGTGACTTTGTATAAATAAACTATGGTATTTGTTAAACTAAACTTTTTATATATATTTTCTTTAATAGTGATTTTATTCAATACATATATCAGAGAGAATCATGATTTTCTGACCTATGCTGGAAATAAGATTATGGAATGAAACAGAAATAGTGAAAAGTTTTTAAAAGTGAAAGTTTAATTTTTCTTTTATAGTTAGTATTTTTTATAGTATTGGAGGAGAATATAATTACTACAGTTTACAGAAAGCATTTTTATAAGAGAACTAGGTTTAATCTCAATTTAAACTATTTTTCCAAGTTCTAAAAAAATCTGATAGCATCTTCAAAGTATTGTTTCTCCAGAAGAGTTTCATTAAGATTTGACCATTACAATGTACACACACTCTTTGACTAATTTTCTTGACCTGGATTCAGAAAACTACAGGCTAATGAACAATGAGTTAAATAATTTTTTATCTTAATTAAAATATTCAATGCATGTTTGCTTTTTTTTATTTTACTAAATAGAAATAGAAGATAACTGTAATATTATTTAAAGTAAAAAGAAAAATTACCTAACTATACAGTTTTTTACAATAATAATAAAAATTCTAGAATGCAAAAAAAAAAAAAAAAAAATTGAGTTCATTTATTTTATATTCAATTAAATAGTTGTTGCTTGTCCGATTTTAGCTATTTATAATCAGTTAGACACATTATTCCAAAATATGTGACCAAGCAGTTTTAATTCAGTAAAACAAGATGTCAAAATAGCATATATAAAATATACAATTTCCGTAGCCCTTTCATCAATGAAAAAGTTAAATTTACCACAACTAATTTTTTACCAATTCAGTTTTCTCATTGATAAGTATGTTATAGGAATTAAAGTTTATATATATATATATATATATATATATATAAATATAATATATATATATATATATATATATATATATTGTACCATTTCAAAAATAAAAAATTTCCATTCATATATTTTGAAATAATATTGATCTATTTGCATTACATGAATAATATTACAATACATAATTATTCTCATCAGAGCATGACATACAAAAATTATCCAAATTTAAAAACTAAAAGTTTTTTTTAAGGCAAATGAAAAAAAAGTGGTAGGAGATTTGATATCCAAGAACAATTACATCAGTCAAATGATATTGATTGAATTATTGATTGCAACTGTATAGAATATTCAAAAGCAAAAAAAATAATAATTTCATTTTCAATCAAATGGAAGCACAAGAAATATGATGAGGTTTTAATGTCCATAATAGTTATGTTAGCTATGTCAATGTAGAAATAAATGTGCTTAGAATATTATTTTTGCAAAAAAAAAAAAGAATTATGAAACAATCATTTCATTATTACTTTATCAATTATTATTATCAATTATGTATGGAATCTAAAAGCAAATAAATGTAATTCTACACTAAGATTTATTTTCAAAATATTAAAATAAAAATAATATCAATGAAGTCATTACCCACACTTGCTTAAATAGCATAGAACAACTTTATTATAATTTTTTTTAATATATATATATTTATGTTAAATATTAGGTCATGTGACATCTGTCTTGATTTTTTTTGTAATAATATATATATATGGTTATTAAGTAAATTTAAGTACATATTGAATTTTTTTTAAAATTGTAAACAATTTTATTCAAAATATATTTAAAACATTAAAAAAGTTTTATGCCTAACAGGTTGCCAATTTAGAGATCTATTTAAGACCTCTTTTTAATTATAAACTCCAATATAGTTTTGTATTGTATTTCAAAAAATTATTTAACTTAAACATAATAAACTTAATGATGTCTATTTCTTTGACTTTTGCTTGTATGAATTTCTATCACAATATATATTGGTCAATATAATTTTTACTTGGTAAATGAATTTTGTGAAAACTAAAAAATATTAACAAATCGTTTTCATCTTTAAAAATAGCTTATATCATATAAACTGTTATTGTGGTAGTTGATAAAAATCTTGATTTAGTAGTTACTCACCCATTCAATTCTTCAAGAATATATAACTCGTGAACTAATGAACAGAACACTTTAAGAGAATTTAAAATAAGCACTTACTATTATAATACTTAAAGTTGTTTCTTTTTTGGCTACTGGATATTAAATCAAATTAGATATTTTCTCTGCCATCACTTTTTGTAGCTGTTTGCTGACTGCCATTTTGATTGCAACCGCTGCTATTATTTCTGCTTCTACTACTGCTACTCTTTCTACTGATATTTAATTCTGTTTTCTTTAAAAAAAATTCATTTTTTTTTACAATAAGCAATAATATTTATGACTGTTTTAAAATAAATTAATTATTCTGAATCACTTTTCAATAAACAAATCGTAAAGGTTACAATAACAAAGTCAAAACTAATCTATTTTATCTCTGATGTAATTACTTTGCATAAAATTTATAACATACATGTTATTCTCTAAAATAAATATAATTAAAATAACAATAAAAACTAATCAACATTTTTTAAACATACATTTATATAAAAATACATTTTATATCTAATTAAAGATACAAAAATATGTGAGACTTAAATAAATAAAAAATACAATTTAAAATAAGTTTTTCCGATAATACAACTCTATATCTGTTGAATTATTTTTATTATCACGATAAAAGATTTTAATATCTTAATATATATAAACATCTCTTTCTGTATATTTCTATCAGGAAAATTTATTCCAATAAACAACCCCTCGACATATGTCTAAACCATATCTTTCATGATTTCCAGTAATACAGAAAATAAATGCAAAAAAATAATATTTACCAGGCAAAGATTACAAATAGATTATAACTACTACACTCTATTAATAGGAATGAATATTTAAAAATACCAAATATAATACAGTAAAAGGGTTGCCAAATTTTTACTTTAATTTAATAAGTTTGCTAACTTTGCTATTGTATTTTTTTTCAGCATTTTTAGATATTTGCTTTTATTATTATAGTTTAATAATTATAGTATACGTATTTATAAATTTAGATAGATAAATAGAAAGAGGATTTCTATTTTATTATTTATAATTATTCTCTGTAATATAGGAAGGTATAGAAGATATGGTTTAAAAATGATGAGAGGCTGTTTATTGTAATATATTAGCTTTTCTATAAAAAAAAAAAAATGCAGTAGATTATAAATAATCAAAATAAGAGTCATAGATCAATTCATAGATCACATGACCCTATCTCTTAAGCTTGTAAGTTATACACAGTGAGGATTGCCAATTCCTCTACAAGCTTTATGATAAATGCTTAGCCAGAGACAGCACTTAAAATATCTCTGTCAGTAGATTATGTTTGTTATAGTAAAATTATTAAAATTCTTAGTAATTAATGCCACTTTATCAATTTAAATTATAAAGTTTTCAAATGAGCTTTTGTGTTTTACTCCACATTTTTATACATCTCTTTCTATAATGACAATATAATAATTATAGTCTATCTACAACCTTAGATAGTTAAATAGAAAAACGTCTTTTTCCCATTTATTTGTAATTGTTTGTTTGTAATACTGGGAGACATGACAGGTATTGTTGAAATATATGTTGATGTACTGTTTACATATATTTATATAAATTCTGATTTGCTTCACAAATATAAATCATATGGTAACAGCCCAAATTTATCTGCACCATAAATCTTCAATCTGTTGTTAAAGCAATCTTTATAAGTAAAATATGGATTCCCATCTTTCACTCTGGTCTAAAATATTATTATAGATAAGTAAATTAACATTTGAACTGTGACTAATTCAGATTTTTAACTTTCTAGTTTAAATAAGCTTGATTAACTAAACAAATATAATCCATTTGGGAAGTAGCTTCCTTGATAACAGATGGAAAATTTATAATGTAAATAGTTATGAGATTTTCTTTTGTAAAACATCTAACTTTGTGCAAAAATGAAGCTTATTATTTAAATAAAAATAAATAGCAGTGGAGTTTGAAAGTTTTAGAAACGATTATTATTTATTTACATTCAAAAGCATATATTTTCCTGTTTAATTGAGTTACTTAAACTCTTATGAATTTAAATATCAACTTTTTTGTCTATAATAAAATCTTAAACCAGAGTGAAAGGTGGGAATCCAACTTTCACTTAAGTTTATACAACATTTTTGTATCAGCTCTTGATTTCAACTTCTAAATCAGGAAAATCGTCTGTGTAATTATATTTAGGTCACAAATTGCATACTAAATTATCAAACATAAAAGTGGAAATTAAAGTTACCAAGAGTATACCACATGTAAGTTTATTCCAGGATGAATGAATGTGTGCAAAAATAATCTAAATAAATTTTGGATGAAAGTAATAGTAAAACAGCATCAAAACATACTGTAATGATATGTACAAATGAAGACAAACTATTACTAAAACACAAAGTAATTGTGAAATGGCAGTGAAAATTTAATATCATTGTGATTTAAAGAAATTAATTCTGACCTGGAGAGCCAATCTGAAAAACCTAAACAAGTATTCAAGCTGGTCCAGCCTAATGAGGAAAAGCAAGAATGTATATCAGAACATACCAACACAAAAGAAACTGGCATATATTAATCCATTTCTTGAATGGGATAAAGAAAAATAAAAAACCTAAGTTATCTTTATAATTTTACTCTGACTTCAGAGAAAATGTAAATCTCTAAAGCTGAGGAATTGTGTTCTGATTATATGGATATGTTTAAATTCATAAACATATAAAACTAGAAAAATAGTATAAAGAAAATTGTGATTAAATTATAAATGCTAGGAATGCTTAGATAAGAAAAGTTTAAATTTAAAAATTTGTTATAATATTATGCTAAGCCAAGTTTGATATCTTGGTTTTCAATATCATCATATTCATAAAAATGTCTGGTGGAAAGGAGGAGGAGAGAGTTATACATATGATGTAAATTTATGTAAATGTATACAAATGATTTAAATTACCCACTGTATGCATGATGAAATACATACACTTTTAAAGTTTAAAAATATGTATAATAAATTTTAATAAAAAGTAAAATTAAAACTTATAGAATCAATAGATAAATGAATTGAAGTTATGCTAAAAGATTAATTATAACGTGAGGAGTATATCAAAAACTAAATAATAAACAATAAAAAGTAGAATTTTCTAATGCCAGATGCATCTAAAGATATAATATAATACTAGACAATGTCAGCAGGATTGAATGATCAATCAATTAGAAAAATAATTCTAATGATTAATTAAAAAAGTGAGCACATAGATGAGAACAGAAACCAAAGGATGCTTGTGGAGCCTATATGCATAAACACAGACTTCCAGATATAGCATACATATATATGTAAGATAAAACAACCTTCAAATAGGTAATTTCAGGACCAAGTTCTCTTAATAGCCTTTAAGAGAAGAAAAAGAATAAAGCAGTATTCACCAAACTTATCAAATTCAGATGATGATGATATGAATCGTTTTCTATTTTTATTCACCCTACTAGATAAAATTAAAATGTATTATCATTTACTGTCCAATGTTTATGGTTACCTGAGTTGATTATAAGACTAGAACTGTAAAAAAAATTCATGTTTATTCAGCCCAGATTCAATTCAGGTCATAGGACATGTATGGTTTGATTCAATGTTAAAATTTCAGACTCTAAATCTTATCTCTAGGATCATATCTCTATCTTTTCCAGTTTCAGTATTCAGAATTTTTATGATTTCTCAACTAATAAACCATCTGATTATTTATTTTTGTTGAAAGAAGTGTTTCCCAAATTGTAGTGTTCCATAGAAGATCAGTAGGTATTCCATGAACAAATATAAACTTCTGATAAATTAGTAGCTTTGTATGTAAATTGTATTATAACTAAAATTTTAAATGTTCATTTACATTATATTTATTAAGACTAAAAAATTCAAATCTATCTTTCTATTACAAAAACCAAAGTATTCCTAAATCATGAGCTTGCCTTAGGGCACATGTATTTCCCTTCTAACATTAGTACCATCTGCATAGAGAAAGATTTTATCATAAGAGAAAGTTCAAGAATGCATGGGTTATTGCAATAGACCAAAATTTAATCAACAGAAAGGAGTCTTACATCCCTTTGTCAAAAAATGGAACATCTGTCATTTATAATTTACATTTCTCACTGCAATAATTTGCATATTTTATAAAATATATATATTCATCCTGCTCCCAGTGCTATTAGTTAATTAATTTTGCAATATGATTCTGGTGAAAATTCACTGAAAGTTAACTTAGTGCTATTAAGTGAGAATATGTGTTTATGGTTATAACTTTTCATAGTGGCTTGACTCAGCTGAAGTTTTTTCAGAGTATTTCATTAGTAAATGAAAAGAGTTTTATGTTAAATAATTAAAATATATTATTGTAACTTAAAAAGGCTTACAAAAATGTATTGTCAACACAATAATGTAGAATTTTTAAAAGCTATTTATTACATATGTCCATTTGACTAAAAAAGTATTCACAATGCAATAAAAAACTAATATGTCTTGTAGGAGGATTTAAGTGCACTTAATATTGCAAATGAAAATAGTTTTCAGCTTAATATATGCAATTCTCATTTAAAACATTATAAACAATCATCTTTTGTGTTAAAAATGTTTATACATATATATATAATATTTTATGAATGATGAATTCTCCAATCACTATTTAGGTTAAATTTTTAATTAAATATTTCACAATATTATCATCTGTCCTATTTTGCTTAGTGCAGTGGTGGAATGTCAGAAGCATAAAGTTCATGGATTGATTTCACTATTGCCATGTTGAGTGCTTAAACTTCTTATCAAATTTTTAGCAATAAATATATTTGATTATTACTATTTCTATTGCAGTGCAAAAGAAAATCAATTTATCTCTTCTGCAATGCAATTAGAAAATGATAATAATATGAGCTGTTTAACTACATGATAGTTGGAAAGTACACCACTTTCAAAATATATTAACTGATGCAATTTAATTTTAACAGATATTTTAATTATTATAAAAAATTGAATTAGACTTTAAAAATGAAATTTAGTATTTCTAAGTATATTTGTTAAACAATATAATCCATTATTTGAAAATCATAGCATGTAGTTGTATATTGAATAGTGGAACTTTTAGATAAATATAGACACTATGCCTGCACAATAATCTATTACTAGATATTGAATCTAAAGAAAAGTGATAAAAACTAATTGTTAATTGAAGCATGACAGATGTGTTACCATAGGTCTGTATAGTAGTTGTCAATGTATGCAGCTTGATTGCTATTAATCTTAATATTTTCACATATTCTCTATCCAGTTTAAATTACCAATAGATATAGACAGTATGTGTGCAAATGTTACTTGATTTTTTAAATCAATTTATCATGTGATAACTGCAGTATGAGCAACTTGGAAGAAAAGGTTAAATTACTGTAGACCAAAGCAATGACAATATTTATAGTTGTATGGTTGTTGACTGAGAATGTAAAATTGAAGCACATATCTTTTCCCTGATCTATTTAAAATTATCAAAGTTAATAAAATATTGCTTAATAAAAAAAATTTTTTTTTCAATCCTAAAGCTTTTTTAGATTAAATTAAAATAAATTTTTAGGAAAAAAAATATTCATGTTATTCGAAATATTAAATTCAATTTTTTTTCTTTTTGTATCACGAATAACATATTTAAGATCTATAGCATTTTATTTTATCGTGAACGTTGTTATCTTTTTTTGATGAGTATTTCACATTGCTTGAAAAAAGTAATAGTGGATGCTTGTGGAACTTTTTTTAAGTATCCAGAATCATCCATCATATTAAAATTCCGTTTGCCTTATAACTGTTTATTTATTGTATATTTAATGGTCAATGGCTCAATCCTTTCTGAAAAAAGTCTAAAATATTTAAAAGTACAATTTTAAAGACATTTCATAAATTTTGCAAGGCTATGCAAGATCAGCTTATCACACTATTGGTACATTCTTGCTTCAAAAAAATAGATGATTTTTTTTTTAAAAAAATTTACATTAATTGTATCTTAATACATTGTGCAGGCTTAAACCTGCATTTATATATGTAATATATGCGGGATTCGAACTCAGACTTTCACATGACCCACTACTCTCAGAGCCATCTCATATTGCTGACCCACCTGATCACACACATGTTGAAAAGATAAATAATCACCAATATACGTATTTCATGCTAAACCAGCAATCATCAGTTGGTCTAGATTACCAGAGTTGTGAGTTGGAATAGTTTGAAGCCTGTCCATTAAAGTATGAAGATTGACTATCTTAATATAAAGCTGAGCACTGATTATATATATGTGTGAGAATGGTAATCTAGACCAACTGATGATTGCTGTTTTAGCATGAAATACGTATATTGGTGATTATTTATCTTTTCAACATGTGTGTGATCAGGTGGGTCAGCAATATGAGATGGCACTGAGAGTAGTGGGTCATGTGAAAGTCTGAATTTGAATCCCGCATTAATTGTATCTTTAAATTTTACACTTTGCATTTTTTTATTTTATTTTAGTATGCTTGTCATATCTTGGACAGCTAAAAAAAATAATGAATGGCTTTTGAAGAAGGTAGCTACAAAAATACAATTGTTCAAGATGATAAAATGACTAATATTATATTTTGGATATGCAGCAGAGTAGATTAACATTCTTGAGAAGAATGTCACGTTTGGTATGGTGAATAGATCAAGAGGAAAAGAATACCAATGACTGTAATGTATGATAACATTATGGAAGGAACAGGATAGATAATTTTGAAGACATACAGAAAGACAGAGAAGTAAATGATCTGGAGACAGTTTATTCATACTAACTACCCATCATTGAATCAATCAGGAAGATAATAATAATTATGATGCTTTTTATCTTTTTCTAATCTTTCCCATATATAAATCCAATAATGCTTTGATCCGTTTCTTAAATTATACAGATAAAAATCTATAAAATACAGATGAAAGGGGAGGAGGATGATTGATAAAGACCTTGCTATATTTTGTTTTTGTTCTTGAATAAAATATATATATACACGCCAATCAGACAAATCTCAGTTTGATCAAATAACAAGCAAAAAAAAACACTTATGATTTACAAAACTAAATATTTTAATTATACTTTTTATACTTATGTTTGTTATAAACCGGATATGCATAATGCTGATCAGAAAGTAATCTAAACAAACTATTCCTAATCAAATTTAAATAATCAGTTAATTAATTTACCAAAACTAACTATAATATCAAATTAATAGAAACCGAATCATTTCTCATAGCATAGTTGTTTCTTGAAATAAATATTGTTTATCAGCTGTTTAATGAATCATTGTTAGACCTCCAACGTAATGTACAAAATCTTTTTTTTTATAAATACTAAACTAAAGACTCATTAAATTTCAGAGTGTAAAATAATAATGTTACATTAACTATTAATAATTTTAAAGTCAAGATATGTTGATAATCTGAGAGAAAAAATTGAAAAGTGACTTTTTCTTATGTAAAAACATAGCTTTTTATATTTATTTATAAAAGATCAAACAATAAATGTTGTTTATTGGACTACACTTGATCTCCGAAAGTTATTATTAACAAATTAACTATCAACTTAAAAAAACATTATATTTGAGAAAAAAACATTTTTGAATTATATTTAATGACTACCAGGGAAAAAAAATTCAATTTACTTGTGAAGAATTTTGCACTTTTATATTTTATAATGGAATACTCAACATTTTTTGTTTGTGTATCCACAGATATTATTTATTTTTAATTATGGGCTGCTAGATATGGGCTGCTAAGATTATTGGTATTATAATTCCAAATATTAACTTTCGTCATCATGTTCAAACATTATCAATTCACTTTAAGAAAGAAATGTTGACAACCCAATTTCTTTGACCTATAGCTTTATTTCTCCACATCAATACAGAAAACTTACTTATTTTATTTATCAATTTCATATGGAATCTCTTTTCAAATGTTTTATATTCCACTGGGATTCAGTTTAAAATTATGGTTATCTAAATTATTATCACTTCAGGTCTATTCCAACTCCCCTTCAAATTGTTAATTTTTTCAGTGATACCTTTTTGTTCGATTATGCATATACTTTGACACCATATTTTATAACATGGTGTAAAGTATTTATTGTGATTTTGCATTAGATATCTAAGTCTTAGATCCATAAATAAAGTTATTAAAAAAATTTAAACAATAGGTATGTTTCCTTTTAATATAAAATGTTTCTACAGAAGACTCATTCAAATTTAATTCTGATTAATTTCATCCATTGTGTTTCTATTTATTTATGGTTGATACCTCTTTATTATCTTTTTCTTTAAAATCCATTTAATGAACATTATTTTAATCTTTCTTCACATTTATTTTTAAATCCAACTTCCTTACTTTTACTGACAGCTATTTTAATATTTACTGAATTCTGAAACATTATTTGTGAAAACTCTCACAGCACTGCAAAATTTAAGGATCTTAAATAATCTCCATTTATTTTTATTTTCTTAGATTTTTATGTTAATCCATAAAATATCTTCTGCAGAACTGCTTCAACATATTTTTGAAAAAAAAATTAGTCTATCATAAAATTTTATCAATATTAATATTCTTAGTTCATCACATTATCTAATAATTTTCATTTTATTTTGATAAATATTCTTCAGAATTACTAGAAATATTTAATTACCACAGAAATATGCCAAATCAAAGGCATTTTTGTATAATCTCCAAATATATAACATAATGAAAAGTAATGCTCATTGACCTTTTTATAATTTCTATTCATACTTAAATGGAATCCACTATGCCAAACCTATTTTATATTCCATTTGTGTTTTGGTTGGTTTAATACAAAGTTCTCTATAAATAAGGCAATTATTTTAGTAAAAAATTGATATAAAACCAATAGAAAATTAATAAGACTGCAATTTCTAGCACTTATCATAAATATCATTACCATTACTGCATTTTCCCAATCATCTGGAATATTTATGTTTGTTATATAACTTTTCTAACAATTTCTCTATTTATTCATTTACTTCTTTTGAAATATCAATAATAATTTACTGTAGCTTTTATCCAAATGAAGTTACTTTTTTAATGCTAATATTGTTGTTGGTTTTCCTATAAACACTCTATAATGGTTTTATTAGAACATCAGCTATTTTCTTATTGATCAATTCGATTTTTGGATATCTTTAAAAACTGTTAATATTTTAAAATAGTTTTCTAGTTTAAATTTATTAGGGATATCAATTATTGATATCTTTTTAATAGTTTTATTTTTCTAGCTTTGCATGAATACTATTAATTTGCATCTTATATTCCATTAATCAATGAAATACTGAATCTATTAAATAAATTACAATCTTGAAATACATTTTTCTAATACTTAAAATATTACCCAACTCTGGTATAGCTTTATTTGGGTGTATTCACATTATTTCTGCTTTGAAATTTTCTCATAAAGAAAGAGATAATAGTTTTTTTTCCTCAAAACTTCACAAGCCTAAGACTTCTTTTATTTTTATTTTCATAAGTAAATTTATCAACAATACTTTTATATTGCAGTTTGTTTATCAATTTACTACTAAAATATCCTATGACAATTTAAAAATATTGCTTTGTTTGGTTAAAAATACTTTGTTTATCTACATAAAACATATCCAAAATAAGAACTTGGCTGAAACGTAAATTTGAATTGTCTGCACATTTCTATCTCTCATTAAATTTATAAATTAATTTTTATAATCTAAAAATCTTAATGATATTTTTTAAATAATATCTTGTAATTTGTTTACTAAAGACATGTTGGTAGACTGATTTTTAAACATGTTGATATTGGTTCAGTACATTTTCAGTAAAGTACATAATAGATTGGTATATTTTTTATAAAAAGAAAACTAAAAATAAAAAGCATTTATGGTAGATTCAAATAGAAACAACAACATATCTTAGCTTCTCCCGATTGTAAAAGTTGCTTTAAATTTTAATATCTCATTACTATAAAATGTTTTCTAAAAGTGCTTTTTTCATAAACAAAATAATATTGGAATCAATTTTTAATACCCCAAGAATTTGCTCTAAAATGTTACACAGAATGTGACATTTTTTTAAAAAATTAATATTTTATAAATTATTTCATAATTAATAGATATTCTATCATTTTCTTTCCAAATATAACTCATTAATTTCGATGTATATATAACAAATTAATTTTGCACAGTTTTCTTTTCAAATCTTGTTTTATTTCGTGAACAATTATTTACTTCAATTTTTTTTCTATGTTATTCTCTGTTTTAAATAGGAATAATTACAAAAAATATTCAAATATTAAAAAATTAAAAATAATATATATATAAATATTTTATAATAAATCTATTCATTTATAGTGCATTAAAAAGCCAAAAAATATTTTTTTACTTCAACCACAATTGATATTTTTATATTTAACTTGTAAAAGCATGATGTATCCAGAAATTAATAAAAGATTGAATTAATTAATTTCTAGATGCTCTATGTCAAGTTAAATATAAAAATCTCAATTGTGATTGAAATAAATAATTATCTTTTGGCGTTTTAGTGCACAATAAATAAAAGTGTTTATCATAAAACATTATATATATATATTCTTTTATACTTTATTTATAATAACTCATTCTTCATGTGCGCATTTAATATTAGTACTTTTATAGTAAAGTGCATGCCTAATTCTCAATTCATATGTTTCTTCAACTATTTTTTTAACTTAATAAAATTCAAAATGTCTCATTTAATGTTAAAAAATTTTATTTCAGAATATGAAGTCTTACTTCATTTGATAGAGACCTATGGATGTAGATAGTTCAAATAAAAATCATTACCAAATGGCAACCTAGGTCTGTAGCCAGGTAATTTTAGCATCTTTTTTTTCAGTTGCCACATGCTGGTTTAAATAATAACTTTTCAGCCTCCTAAAAATCAATGCCACAATTTATTTTTGCCTGACATGATAAATGTAAAAAAGATGTGCACTTATGTATCTCAAACACTCATTTAATCTGGTTCATAATAACATAGCTATGTTTCAGATAAGAACTAAAATAAATCTAAACAGAAAGACAATGGTGGTTTGTTATCTTTAATTCTGAGATTAAAAACCACTAAATTCACTATAGCTGGCTGCTATAAGTTGTTGAAGAGGCATTCATGTTTTTTTTTGTCATGTGAATAATCACCTGATTAAAATAACCTTAAATTATATTTAAATATAGTCTCTAACAAGTATTCTATATATCTCCAAACATTCTATATAATCAAATAATTCTTAAATATATTTTATTTATGATTTAAAAGTTACATTTTATAGCTGTTGTAATATTAGTGTAAATATTAATTTCAATTAAATATGCTTCAACACAAAATAATTATAAAATTTGATTTTAACAATATTAAATTAAATATGAAATTTAAAATGATTAAATAAACAAATAACAGAGTAGTTAATTTTTTGTGAGGTCAGGTAATGTTAGAACACCAAACTAAAGAGTTGAACTATAAATAGATACAAGAATCTTTAGTTGATGCTGTCAAATAAATATAAATTCTTGATAATCTTTTCAGAGACAAAAGTTTGTAGAAGTAATATCATTCAATTGTAAAAAATATGACTTTTATTAACTTGAAATATGATCTTATTTAACTGTATGTAAAGGTTTATTTTACAAACTTCATAAGTAAACTATTTAATGATTGATATGTTCATTTTAACCTTTTTTTATACTTTTTCTCACAAATTACAAATGAACATGCTTGTATATATGTTGCAGGTATTTTTGGTACTAGATATGTATGTATGCTTATAACTTATTAGTTGAACATAAAAATGTTTAAATATATTTTTCAATAATAAACTAATTGATTTTCTGAAGATTAAACAAGCATTGGCTTACAGAAAACTAATAACATATCTAAATTATTAAAAAATATTTTTTCTTCAAATAAGTTTATTTATTATTAAAATGAGTTTTCTTTTCTTTTTTAGTAGAAGGATATAAAATAGTGTGATTTAAGCAAATTTGTATCAGGCATTCAAAAACAAATAAGTTTTAAGATAATTTAATATTTATTTCCTTTGTTTCTCTGTTTTTATTATGATGAATAGTGAATTACATAAATTTATAAAAATAATCAAACATAAAATAATATGAAAAATGGAATGATAGAATTTAATTTTGAATATTTTGTAATTTTAGCATGAAGCATTTATTTGAAACTTTAGGTTTTCTAATGATGTTTTTAAAGGTGTTACATATTTATAAACTTTTACTAAAGTAGACATATCATTAATATTTTAGTTTTAAAAAGATAAGAATGGCTTTTTTGTGGTTATACTTAGAATACTGGGGATTTATCGGTCATTATTTGTGTAATCAAACCTACTACATAATATTGTTGATAATTTAAGTAGAATATTTAAAAATACTTGAGGTTGGGTTAACTTTTTAATTGTTCACTATATTAATGTGAAGAATCAGGTAAAATATATTTTGCCTAAGAATTTATCTTTAGAAATAATATCAGGAAGTATATATATAACTTTATCTTTCTTATTGCATTGCAAATCCAGATAATATTAATATCATTTACTTTATTACTTTTATAAAGCTTTATATTATTACAACCCACTATTGACAGTAATAGAATGTATGTATATATAGTATAACAGTCGGGGTGAATCTGAATCTTACCACATCTGCCATACAGGGCGCCACCAGGCCATTCAAACTTGGAAAATTTATATAATATGCAGATACTTACTGTTAAGATCCAATTTTATTTATATTAACCATTAGCCCATGCCACTAGCTCAAGTAGATGCAGAGATTTATAATAAATACTTCTTAAAAATATTTTTTTAATATCAAAAAAATAAAATAAGCCACTGCCAGTAATAACACACAAAAAACATTTATTAACGCACATATATAAATATTTAAAAGGAATAAATTTAGACTTTACTATTAATTTTAAATTGGTTATTATTTTTTAAATTTAAATTATTATTTAAGAAAGTTCACATAGATGGACATTTTAATAAATTTTACTTTAGAATGTTGAATATAGATAGGCTGCATAGATTTCTCAATTAAAAACTTTTCAAAACAATCATTCAATCTCAGACTCAGCCAACCCAACATCTGCTTCCAGATATACAGATGCAACCAATGCAATATGAAGATGCTAATATAAAACCATGCCATAGTCTACAATGTAATATTATTTGAAGAACATGATCCTTGTCCAGTAGAGGAATGTGTGTCTGTCTGGCAAAGAAATCATGTAATAAAATATTTAAACAGAAAGGCTATGTATGGGAAAGAGCAGTCTATCTGCTAACTTATAGTCCCTATCCATAGAGCTAAAGGAAGTCAATGTCACAGGAAATACATCTGCACACATTGCAATGCAATGACTACACCTTTGCGTCATGTATTCAGTTGGGCTTTGCCCTGTATGTTAACACACTTCACATCGCATTAATATAAACACCCATATATCTCTCTACTAGCATCAGCCTAACTAAGAGACAAATAGTCTGAAATTTAAACATCTTTAAAATAAACATAAATGATTGAAACATAAAATTATTAACTGAAAATTGCTGAGGGAAATTTACAAGAAAGTAAACCCAATGGCATTTATCACAAGGTGTCACATTGACAACAACAACTTAAAATATATACCAGTAAATACATCTAGACACTCAGCATGAGGTGTCATATTTACTGATATATATATATATATTTCACACAAATGAAAATCTTAAAAAAAAAAAACTAATATAAACATTAATGAATCTATGCAGCTTTCTACACCCAACTTAAATTTAATATATTTTAATTAACACATCACAAAAAAAATGGAAATGATTTATTAAACATATGCATAAAAAAAATTATTATTACTAATTGATTTGGAATTTTCTTTTCTTAGGTCAGATAAGAGTTCTTATTTTCAGTTACTAATTGCAAATTTGAAAAAGTTCATATTAGATAAACACAAGAGTTCATACTTTATGGATTCCACAGATTTAGAAGTCCATCTTCACGATCATTTTCAAAGATTGTTGGTCCCTCTTTGAAATGAAGCCACTACTTGCTGTTCATTTGGTCAAGAACTGTCATTGGGAGGCCTCAGCTGGTTATCAAGAAATTAAATCTATTGCAGACTCCTACATCATGGAGTCTGCAATACAGCTACAGTTATAACAGTATATTAATAGTCAGCTCTAAGACAACAACCATTATTTTGCCTTTTATACTTTTATGGTCCTCTTATCAGAAATCCTATGGATTGATCTAACATGATGTCACCTCATTCTAATGTTCATTTATGGTCCGTGCTTGCATTGGTCAATCTAATTTTTTTCTCTTATACGACCTTTTTAATTATTTAAGGGCCCCAAGGGCTAGTTTGTTTTAAAATAATCATTTAATTAATAAAACAATCATTTCCATTTTAAAATTAAAACATGATTTTTTTAAAAAAAATTAAATCTAATTAACATTTTTCTTTTCATTGCTTTTAAACAAAAATATTAATCTTTATCTTAAGATCTTTATTTTTTTTTCTACAAAAAGTACTTTTAAATACTTTTTTTTCTTATAATAGTTTTAAAGTTTTTCATCTGTGCGATATATACATGTTAACATTAACTCTTTTAATTTTTTTTCAGTTTTTAATAAAACACTTTTTATTTAAGATTTATTTTTCCCTTTATGTATTAATTTTAAAATAATGTAATGGCATATGTATACTGTTACAATAGAAAATGTGAAATTATATGTCCATGTATATTTGTATTCATGTACTTGTGTTGTGTTTGTTATAGTTCTGAAGAAGATTGCTGGGGTAATTGAAACCATCATTAGTGAGTTGTAATTATATGAAGCATTGTAAAAATAATAAAAAAAGTAAATGATATTAATATTATAAGTATAATATTTCTTTTAGATGTAGCAATTTGGCAAAAAGCATTATTTGATTTAAGACTGATATGCATTTAGAGGCTTTTCATTGAATATAGCAATAATAATTAATTTAGTTTGTTATAACTGATTTAGACATAGTAATATTACTGTAATAAAATTGATTTTATTCTATTACCTTGGATCACATTATATAATTTACAATACTTGACTATTCTCAGTAGTATAATTTACACTACCTGCCATATTGCTATAGTTTAAGTGGAATGCCTACATTTTGAGATATGAATGCAATGTATGTGACATTATAAATGCACAACTAGGAGGTAACAAAATTCAATTTGGAGTAAAGATTTTATGATTTGGTAATGGTGAGATTATTTAAAAAACTAAGTAATTAAAACAAAAAAAATATGAGTGGGATGTTCAAATTTACAACTTATTTTAACAAAAATATTGCATTCTAGATGTATGAGGTTATAATTTGTTAGTAATTGAATCTTGTCTAATTACTTTTGTAAAGTAGTTTCATTATCAAGTGAATGACTAAATTAAAATAAACCAAAAAAAAAGACATTAATGTATCCAATATGTAATATTCAGCAGTTATTTTTCATTCTCTGAGCTGAGCAAGTAAGAATTACATTTATTAATAAAATTTCTTTACTTTATGTTGAAAGCACATAGATTTTATTCTTTAAAATAGGCAAACCTCTCTCCATACAGTAGTGCCACTCTAAGCAAGACAGAATAATCAATGATGCCAGAAGTCTTGTGCATAAAATCCCTATCTAGAGCCTACTCATCCAATATCCTCAAACTAGTTTCTTCATCAGTGAGGAGCCTTGGATCTAAGAGCACTGCACCTAGATCTTAGGATCTAATACAACCCTCCAGCAGCCACCTTTTATCTCTACATAACTACAAAGCTATGAGAATAAAATTGAAAACATACATATTTTCAATCTAATCTCAGTAGCTTATATAGTCATATGGGTCTGAACTCAGTTCAGCACCCAAACATTTTGGTGTCTTTGGCTCTTTTACAACCATAGCCACTACCTTCCTATAAGGCAGGATTGGTATTAAACCTTAAAACATTACATGATCACTATCTTCCATGCTTGCTCATACCTATTGTTAAAGTAGGCAAAAGTTATGAGCAAGCATAGAAGATAGTGATCATGTGGTGTTTTAAGGTTTAATATTTTATTCTTCCTTTATTATTTTTTCTGAATTTAATGTGAAGTATTTCACTTCATAAAATATTTTCCAGAAGTAAAAGTTTTACAAAATTGCAGAAGAATGATTTAAAATCATTAATATAATTAGAGAGAAAGTAATTTCTTGATAAAAAGACAAACCTATTGTTTCTATAAGCTAAGGAAAACAGTTGTTGAAAAAAAGAAAATTGCCCAGAACTGTAGGAGTTAGTTTTTTTTTCTTGTTCTTATTATTCAAAATGATGTTTAAATTTTTTTAACGCCCTTTTTTTAATTATTTTAGGTTACTTAATAGGTAAAAATAGGGGGGGGATTTTTATATGGGGGTGGTAATAAATGCATGAATAAATGCGCACTCAATAAAATAAAATAAATATCCCTTCCATTTATTATTAATAACTATAATATTATTTTTAAAGGTTTAGTTTATACTATAATTTTGATTCATGCATACATATAAAAAGTGTCTATTATATATACATATGTATTGAAAAGTGCTATGCACTTGCAGTTCAATAAATAATGTTCATTATATTCTAATCAGTGTTTATCATCAAAAGGTGAACTATTATACATTATATTCTTTGAATATGAAGGAGCATGGAACACAATATAACATCCTTCACATGTCCATTGTATTTAAGAGGTTTTAAAATTTTGGGAATTGTCTATTAATGCAAGTGATGCTGTGGAGACAATTAGTATAAATATAAAACCAAATGATGCTACACATTTCTCCTATATTAATGCACAAATAAAAATTATATAGAGAGATTTTTCTCTATATGTTTTTCAATGATAAAAGACATTATGCAATGCATTAAAGATTAACAATAAAAATGTAAGATTATTAATTGTATTTAAAATGAAATGTTTGTTTAAATAAAAAATAAAAGCAATGTTGATGTTTATTCATAAACATTCAGAATTTGAAAATATATCTATGAGCCTAAAAAAACGGTTTTTATAAATGCCATTCAAAAAATAAAAATGTAGAATAGACTCAATAAACCACATAACAAAGCACAGAATATATTTTAACATTAACAAGAAAATATTGAAAGTGAAATAAAATAAAAATAGGCGTCACTGATTTCGCCAAAAAAAAAAAAAAATTAAGAAACTAAATCTAAACTTATGAACGACAGAAATTATAAAACTGATGCTAAAAAATTGTAAGAGATCTAGAAAGAAATCATATGTGAAATGGATGGGTAAGATAGTGAAATTTACTAAAATGAAATACATTATAATCAGACATTTATCTTGCAATAAGTCGATAATAATTAAAAATGGTGAAAATGGATCAGCATTGATAGTAGTAAGGTGTGTCAAATCTACTGTAGTTTAAATCATTAGTAACTCCTTTCTGTATAATGTGGTCTTGATTTTTTAATGTTTTTACATAGTATTTTAGGTAACTAATTATTATGTTTGTTCAATTCTTAGAATTAGTTAAAAATGATAGACACTTCAACCGATATCACATGATCACGTTATCATTACAATCAGCTTATTCTTTTTCACTATGAAACATTTTTTGAGTATAAGTCTGTGGTCATAAAAAGCAATATTTAAGACAAAAAATAAAACTAAATTTTTACTTTTAAAAAATATTTTTTATATAAATATATGTATGGTTTACAGTTTATTTTCAGAATTTATGTTTTATGAAATGAAAACATAAACAGCATTCTATTTTTGGTTATTCTTGATACAAATTTTTAGCTGTTATTTTTTACATTTTTGAAAAGTTTGTATTTCGCTTGACTGTTTAACAGCTGTCTCACTTCCTCAACGTGACAACTTCCATCAAATGACTTTGCTGAAAATTAAAACATTTATGCCACTTAAAATTGTATGTTTAAAACTTATTATTAATAATGTTTGCAAACTGTAGAAGATATATCATTTTAAATTTTAATTAAATGAGGAGTTTAATTTTAAACAGATATGTGTAAATTAATCTTGGCTTTTGCAAGTATATATATAAAGAGTATTTTCATACACACACGCACGCATATATAATACAAGTAGAATCAATCACCCATACAGTTTTATTTCATGTGATTTTATTTTCAATTATAATATTTATGTATAACTCAAGTACGAAGAACTATGACTAAGAAATAACCCTTGATCGTCATTAATAACTAAATGCTGTTGCTTGCAACATTCTTTGAATATTTACTGTAACACTTTAATTTTAAAGCTGCAAACGTAAATTTGAATGAATTCTTTGCAATATCTAAACCTTGTAAATACAAAACCATTACTTTTTCATAAACATCTTAAGGATTTTTTTCTTTTCTAGCGCAATTCATATCTCAATTCAACCAATATTGTAAGCCTTCTCTGGTGTAACAGCTAAGAGCACTTTGACTGTGAGGTGAGCATGAGATATCGGACATCTGAATCTTATTATATCCGTATTGACAGCTTGATATTTCTTCACTGCATTACTTTCTCACAAGATAGAAATTGATTTCTGTCAATTTTAATTCTTCAAATAATCATTACATTACAGAGACATTTCCAAGTTTTCTATTTGTTCAGTCCATCCCTTCTCTCACTCCTCCATAGCACAAATGTCCACCAGCACAGCAGCTCACACCATCTCCTTTTTTATGAATGCCTTTTACACAAACAATATTCACTTATCAGAGGAAGTAAAAGTTTCAACTTAATAACCCATAATAAATATAAATGTTTTATTAAAGTTTATAATAAAACATAAAAAATAACAATTTTAAATATTCTGTTATAAAGAAAGGAGAAGCTATTTCTAACATTATTTCCCAGAAAAACAGCAACAGAGAAAACTATAAAATTGGACATTAGTTTGCTAATCAATAATTGAATAGTAATCTAGATTGGCTATACCCACAAAAAAAATTTAAGCTTGCTTATAAATCTTCATTTATTCCAGAATTTTAAAGTTCTACCCAAATTTAAATTCTAGTTTCTGCACGTGATAAATAAATACAATAATTATTTTATTATAAGTGCTTTTTAAAATTTATAATGGCACTCTAAATATTAATGTGGTGAATAAATTGTGTTAAAATGGTGACAACCGTGGGAAAATAATTAATGAAAATGATCATGTGTTATCTCTTGGTTATAGCACTCTATTTTCAAATTATTCTATGGATCTCAAGATAATAAACACAGCATACATGAAGATGTATATTTATAATTATTAAAAAAATTATCATATGTTTATTGTTCAGAACTTTATTTAAAATTCAAACATGAGAAGTAATAAAGCTGGATATGTGATTCATGGATTTTAAGCTCCAGCAACTGCCACATTGTTATCTCAGTGTTCGTGATGGATAGATGATGCATATTTAAATTGATAGAGGATTTTCTGATATAACCTGCTAAAGTGCATAAGAACATCTTCAATGCTTGGCATTATTGTAAGGTATTAAACAGTGTTTAGATACAAATTTTCTAAGTAAATAATAATAGTAAGACCTCTCATTATTTAAATTTGAAAAGATCTAAAATAAAAGGATTATTTTTGTTTATAGAGATAATATATGGGTTTTTTTTCTTTATTTTGAGGGATATAATCTCTATGTTTCAAGAGGAGAGCGTTCAGATAATAATTTTTAAAAATTCTTAAATTTTCTCTATATAGTATAATGGAATAAAAACCATTTACAATACAGATGGGGGTCATTTTACATTTATGGTGTTCAAACAATATACTAAAAGATGTAGTAAGTGGATCATTTACATTTAAATTAATATGTGTTTATTGTCCTTTTAACTATTATTTATTTTCTATTTATTAATAACTATTTTTTACTTCATTTAATGGAACAATCTAACATCATCATTCTCCCCTTTAGTCAATCTACAAATTAGTATATTTCTTTACCACAGTATCATTTCTAATTAAGAAATGATATTATCTGACTAAAGAGTAAATTTAAATCTACACACTCATCTTCTATTGGTTGCTTCTGTACTCAGTACTTTTTAATCAGCTATAGTATGAACGCACAGGAATAATTATAAACTTTAAACTTATTTTCCTGGAATGAAATGAAGCCACACACACACAAAATGAATTTTAACAATAAATAAAAAAAAGCAAATTTATTTAATTAAATACCTTATGACAAACATATTTAAAACACACGTTTAAACATCAAATATAAATTGATATTAGTAAATAAATACAATGGAAAATTACATTTAAATTTAGTTAATAGGAATAATAAATAATAATGATTTATGACATTTAATGAAATAAAATTTCATCTTTCCCAAATATCATTAGTTAAGTAGATTAGATCAATCTTATAAAAATTTTCAAGGCACATGTTTGGGAACATTTGATTATTATTAAATGGATATATATAATTATTGACAAATATTCTTAATATTTTCATGACAGGTAGAGGTAATTATTGTTCTGATAGGCATAACAACATAAGTCTTATAAGTTGATCACTTAGATAAGCAACTGCTGATTTTCTACATGAGGGCTACCATCTATTCTCTCTCCACTGACAGGCAACAGGTAATTTTTCCACTAAAGATATATATGATCTGGAGTCCAGACTGACATACACTGGAGTTTTACTACTGCATTCTTCTTGGTTTTATTTTCTTCATAAATTTTGTCATGATAGAATGCTGGCAAGTAACAGTTCTTTGGTTATAATTGCTCTCATATTGATTTATGTAGCCAGTAGATATAATAGTAGCTTGAACAGGTACAGCAAGATAGAGGCACCAAAACAAATGTCTTAAGCTAAAACACCAGAATGACTTGAACAGGATCCAAGAGCCACAAGAATGGCTTTAACTGGGAACAAGAGAGAATGGCTTTAACAACACCTAGCTATATACTCCCTCACAAGAACACTCTTCTATCCAATCACAATTTTAGTTTGATTAAGCATAAAACATATTCTTTTTTTAAATCATTAATAAATTATTTTTATTACAATATTAGTAAATTACAAGAACTGTAATATAATTTAAAATTTTTAAAAATATTTTTCTCAAAGCATTAAAATATAATTCTATTTCTGTTTTTTTTTTTTTTTTGTTATCTAACTATTTTTATACAGGACAGAAAATCAGATAAAGTAGATTTTTCCTTATCTTTAAAACAATACAAATTAATTAACTAATTATTCTTTTTTAGTTACAATAAAAAGTAAAAATTTGTCTTATCTTTTATAAATTATAAAACAGCAATATATTTTCATGAAATACAAATATATTCAAGAAACTACATTGCTTTACAATTGTTTAATGTTTTTTCAATTAAAATTTTTGTAGTAACATATATAACAAATTATTTTTGCCAATAATATGGATGGCTGAAAAGTTGCAAGGTGGAGGGAATTAAAGATTGTCCATTAGAAGTATGAAGATTTGCTATCTTAATATAAACTGAACACTGACTATATGTATGTGTGGGAAATGATCATATGAACCGAAAATGAGTGCTAATTCAGCACAATATATATATATATTGGAAATCATTTATCTATATATATATATATATATATTGGAAATCATTTATCTTTATCACATATACATGATCATGTGTTTTGGTAGTATAAGATGAAGTGCATAGCTGTAGGGATAATTGAAAGTTTGAGTTCAAGTCTCTCCCATATATATATATATATATATATATATATATATATATATATATATTGTAATGGGACAGTCTTATCATGGTATGCACAAAGGTGGCTGTTTTCCTTCTGAAGAGTAAAAAGGGTGTATCTTTATTGTCTACTTTTACACATACCTTCTTACATTAAAGTCATACTTAAGAGAGAGGAGAATAAGATTTAAATAACTACTGATTCTGTCCTTAACTTATTACCTATGTATTGTAGTTTACTTCCACTATTCCAGATTTCGAACTCAGAGAGATGTATATGATCTTCAGGTGGTAATATTTGCATCATCAAGTTCATAATATAGGTAAAATGAGTATTTTCCTATTAATGGGAGTGAGTATAGCTTATTGTATACATGCAAGTAATGATCATGATGTATGTGTAAGGATGTGACTAAGCAGAATTTAATCACAGAAAAATAAACCAAGAAAGGTGTTTTAACATTTAAATAAATTTAATGAATATATATATGAATTAGCATTTGGACAAAAAAATTTATAACGAGATTAAGAAAACTCATTTAGACATCTGTGGTTATTCTCCATTTACATGGGTTTTATACCAATGTTTCCTATCCTGATCCCATAAAGAATAGCCACTATATGTTCTGATTAACATAAACGATCTTCATATTATATACAACATTATTATACATACAGTAACATATTCATTTATCTTTTTTTATGTCTTAGTTAATGCCGTGATAATAGAAAGAAAAAATATCCATATAAAATATATTAAAAAATATTAATAATTAACACAAACTTTAGAATAACAATTAATGAATGTGTGTATGTTGTCCATTTATAAATGTGGAATTAATATATATCTTAGATAGCATCTTACCTTGTTTCATTTATAATGATCGGATTATTTCATAATCAAGATTGTATCTCATAAATTTTGTCTATCTATAGTAATAAGGGACATTACTTTTATTATTAATTTCATAAATTTTAAATTAAAGTTACTCAGTCCTATATTAAAATAAAATAAAATATTATATATAACAAACAATTAATTATTGATGACATCAATTTTGTAAATGGGGGTAAACTTTATGAATGGGTTTTACAGTTCATAGGGACAATGTTCTGATGGCTTGTTCTTATAATCCATGGTAGTTTCTTTATGCACTGTTAAGAATTCAAACATCTGATGGATTTGTTGACTTTATTAGCCTTCAAACTGGAGTTTTGGAATAACGTGTAAAAAGAAAAAATTCATGGTGGATCATTTTGATATTTATCAATCCAGGCATGAAAAAATAGGAAAATCCAATATTGGTCTTGGCAATTTCTAGCTCTGTGGATGATGACTTTTCTTCCATGATGTTCATCTTGCTTTCAGCAATGCATGATTACTTTTGTTAATATTTATATAAATTTTTGTAGTTGATATTAGATGGAGAAGCATCAATATTCTTTCTACTATCGCATGTTTCAGATTTAAATCCAGAAATTTGTAGTGAGGAATCAGTGGTGATATTTTTTAAAGATTTGAATGCTTTATTTTGTTCTTGAATTATTAATTCATGAACTCCTTGCTTAGTTGTTTTAGAATTGAATGTTTCTATTCATTTTCTAAAATCCTGGTGAAAGATTTCTTCAGTAGTATTAAAGTTCAAATTGGTTGATATGAACCTTTAAATTCTTCTTTTAACTACTTTATACATGGAATAGTAAATTTTTTAACTCAGGCAAAAGATTTTTTTTCTTCCTTGAATAAAAAGTTTGTTGAATATATTATATATATTAAGTTAGTTCATGCTAATGTTTTTACTTTATTGTTGATGTCATCTTCGGCTAACAATTAACATAAACAATTTGCTAAAACAAAATTGTAATAAAAGATAAGGAAATAAACATTAAGGTTTTCTTTATTTTAATATTATATACATTTTTTTTCTTGATTAGGTTCATTCATCTGATCTATTGTATATCGTGATATCCATTTTTTGTTTTAATGTTTATTTATATTTGGTTTTAAATATTAGGTTGGGATAACTGTTTTGTTAGTTTATGTGCCCTAACATTACCTGATTTTATCACTTAATAAGTATCATTAATATCATGGGCTTGAATTTGGATTGGGGCTTATGGTGTGTGTACTGGTTATTGGAGGTGTTTTGGGAGGTATCAATCACAATATATATATATATATTGTACCTATATTGATATAGGCACATATAATTTTATCTAAAAAAATTATTAAAGTAATTTTTCATAAAAGAGAAACATAAAATTAAATGTTGAGTTTATTGCATCTTGTTTTCAGAAAAGATAAGAATCAAATAGTTTTCTATCGTTAATTTCAGAAGGGGAGAGGGGTGTTTCGTTAGAGAAATTAAACTAAGAGTTATAAAAGGAAGTAAAGAGTTTTTATTAGTATTTGTAAAAATATAATTTAAAAAGTTAAAACATACAAATCTCTTTTCATTCAAGTTTAATTAAAGAAAAAATAATGTTAAAACTAATATATGTGCGTATATAGGTGCGATTGTCAACAATAGAATAAATGTTATTATAAATAAATGAAACTTAAAGAAGATTATCATTAAAAAACATGGCAATGGCTATTAGATATTAATTAATATAAAACAATACGTTTTTGCATGGCTATTACTAATTAAGCAATCTTTCAAAACATGTTTATCAAATGATTATCGCTGGAATTTCGACAACAGATCTTTGCCAGAGATAGAAAGACAACACGTCGCAGGTATAAATAGACTTTTTATCGGACATTAGTTCAGTTCACAAATTAGTTGAGTGAGTGCAGTTCACAAAGTAATTGAGTAGTGCTGTTCAGAAATTAATTGAGTCAGTTAAGAAACAAAATGCAGTGTTGAGAAGATTTTGGGAATTCACGCCTCTCCACAGCCTAAAAAGTCCGATGAAAACAGCAAGATCTGCCCGTGAAATAATGTCAACGTAACAACTTAGAAAATCTCCGTCAGTATTTAATTGTCTCCAATAATAATAATCGTGAAAATCAGGAAACTCATCAAGGAAAAGTCCCAGCCGGCTGGTAAGCATTCCTAATGGAAATATCCTCACCGAAAGCAGACACCAAAAAAAACAAAATTCTATGTTTACATTCAAAAGCCTAGGTAAAAACATTTGCTTATTTTGTTTATACTGTAATAGCCATTGCATTGCATTAATTCGTATGAATCACTCAAGAGTCTAATTATATGAACTTTATATCATACATAAATTAACTATTGATATGTGTGATTAAATTCCAAATGCTATGTAATACTTTATTATTATTATGTGTGTACATGAGTTAATATGTGCGTGATCATTATATCAATATTTATTAGTTAAATTAGAGTGTTCTGTTATTAAATCTATAGGAATATTTAAACCATTTGGAAATGTTAATTTAAAATATGCGTGTGTTTTATTAGAATTATAAAATGTTTAAATTTAGTAAATAAATGTTAGTTAATAAATTATCTTTAAAATTAAACTTTATTTGTCGGTCAATTCCTTTTATCAATTCCTTTTATCAAATTCTTTTATCAATTCTTTTAATCACTAATTAAGTATAATCTATTAGTGATTGCAAATAGCTGAGCTAGTCGTGGATTTAGGGGTTGAGCTAGTGGCCACTGTTCAAAGTGCGTTGTCTATTTCTTTTAGTATTCTTTTAGAATAAGCAGCTGGTGCCTGTGGTTATACACAAACAAAAAAGTGCTTTGGACGTGGTGTTCAACTCAACAGCTGAGAAGAAGCTATGTCCTAAAAATGTAACGTTAGTTATATACTTTATAGCTATTGTTTGGGCATACATACTTTCCGAGTATGTTCTTCTCTGCCTAAGAGACTGGTGTTTCGAATGCACATATTCAAACCCGGTTCAAATGGCTTTATCCAACATGGGCCAAACTTGTCATAAATGACAGTTAATTAAATACTTTGTTCTTGTTGAAAATAAAAATCTAAAAAGTTAAATTACGTATGTAAAAGTGTTTTAATTTAAAAAAAAAAAAAAAGAATTGATCGAAAAATTTTTTTTTCGAAATGAAAAGAGATTTTGACATTTATGCTATCAAATCAGAGTCAATTAGATGTTATGGGCGGAGTTAAAGCATTAAGATCGGGTAGTGAAAAGGACTAAAAGGGTGGAGTTAGCATGAGTTTCCGTCTTAGTAAGAAAAAATAAATAAATAAGTCGTATTTAAATTTAGTTTAACATAAGCGCTAGTACTTTGAAATTGAAATTTTTGAAAATGGATCCGAAAGAAAGCCCAATATATTTTAAAAATCCCCAGTTAATAGAAAAGGAGAAAAAAGAAGCATATGAGATGTGAATGATGATGAATATGATGGGAGAAATGCGTCAAGAATTTAAACAAAGTCAGTTAGAACTCAAAGCAGAATTGAAGGAAGAAATTAGTCAGGTTAAAGAAGAAATTAATGAACTCAGAGCGGAAATTAGAGAAATGAAGGAAATGAAGGGTGAAATAATAGATGAAGTAGAAACAAATCATATAGCCATAGAAGCTGTAGTGAAAGATTTGAATGAAGAAAGTCAGGAAAGGGTGATAGTAGAAGAAAGCATAAAGGAAGTGAGGGCTGAATTGGAGCAAGGTAGCATTAGATATAATAATTTAGAAATGAAAATAATAAAAATAGAAGAAACATGCCGGGAATGAAGAAGCGTAGCTAGGACAACGCAGGAAGAATTAAATTTGTTAAAAAATGAAGGCATTCAGAGTGAAGTAGAACGTAGAATTGAAAGCGGTGATAGTTTGAAGTCGGAAGTAAAACAAATGTGTATAAATATAACTAAGGGTCTAGAGTATAAGATGGACCAAATGGAAAGCAAATATAAGAGTTACGATAAGGAGAATAAGCCGGAGGGACCGACCAAGAGATTCCTGGAAAAAAATTTATGATCGCGACATTCAAGGCCGAAGCAGGTGAGAATCCATTAAAACATTTGGAAAGCTTAACTGGTTTGTTCCAAATACAGGAGTGGCAAGAAGGGGATAAAGTTACACTTGCTAGCAGTCACCTTCAAGGAACAGCCTTGGATTGGTGGCACACCCAGTATGCTAAACTACACACCTTTGAGGAGTATAGGTATGCCATCCTAAGAACCTTCTGGAGCGAAGCCCAACAGGATGGCATACTCTGTAAGGTATCTAAAGAAAAATACCCCAGCTTCCATGGAGAAACTCTCATGCAATTTTTTTTAAAACAGGTGGCAAAACTCAAGGCTTTAACGGCGTTTTCATTGTCGGATGACCAAATTATAAGAACAATCTGACACAACATGCCACTGCCTGTGCAGCAAATGATGCTAAGTAGCAATGGTCGGATGGTGTAAGAAATGGTAGAATTTCTGACCCGAGTAGATTGTGAAAATTTGGTTTGGGAACCTATAGATCGATATAGGAAAATAGATCAATATAATGGTCAGAATGTACGTAAACGGGAGCCACCTGACCGAGCATAATTGTCAGTAAATCGAGCGGAATAATAAAATAAACAAAAAGGACCAGAAATGGACGATGAGTCTAATATAATTATTTTGACGTAGGTGAAAAGCCTGAATTAGAATTTTGCTATTTAAAATGATGGATCGTTTTGTCAAATAATAATAACGGAGGCTTCGCAAAATAAAAGATTTTTTTTTCTCCACACACATATTAATTAAGGAAATGCTCGTAAATAAACAGATCAAATAAATAAAAAATCAATAAAATCAAATTAAATAAATGAGTCAAATTATTGTTTTAAAAGTAAAGTTTGTAGGATTAAATAAATAAATAAGATAATGGAAATAAGCAAAAGGAAATCAAGTTAAGCAAATAAGTATAATATATCTGTAGTAAATAATAATAATAATGAATCGCAATAAAGTAAAACAGTTTTTTTTCTGACTACACACACATTAAAATAAAATAGTTTTGAATACGTAAGTTAATAAAAGGAAGTCAATAAATGGTTTAAAGTAATCAAGTCCCATAAAATCTTTGTATAATAATAAAGAGCAATAAATAAAGTACTTTTCTGAATATACTCAAGTTAATACATAAGTTAAAATAATGGGTTAAAATAATATTGTAATATAAATAAATATGTGTCCATGATAGTTTCAAAATAATATTGTAGCATAAATAAATATGGATAATGTTTGTATGGGTTTAAAATAAGTATCGTAAAACTAAATATTTAAATAATGTTCGTAATGAATTTAAAAATAATATAAATGAAAGTCAATCTAAGTTGTATTAGGAGCGTATAAGGGTTCGAATCTAAAGGATGAGGGTAGTATTGAAATAAGTTAGATAAGGATTAAGTTTAAAGCTGTTGACTGGATAGGTTCTAGTACCCGCAATGGATTGGCTGGGATCATTCCTCTTTTAAAAAAAATGCACTAGCAACAACCAGAGTAAGTCATAAGTTAGTTTCCAGGGGAGAATCCCCATATTTCATACCTCATTTTCCAAAGCGTAAGTCGGAAATGGACAGTTGAAATTCCTGCCATTTGCAGCCACCTTTTCTTAGTCAAAGTCCGATCAAGAGAATCAGCAGCCGAAGCTTCATTTATAAAAGATCCCTGTGCCACAAATTTAGTTTGTCCTCATGGTCATTATCCAGGATGAACATTGTAAGCAATGTTACCAGCATAGAAAGAAGAAAAGCATAATTGGAGATTGCCCTTAGCATGGAAAAGGAAAAGATACCAAAAAGCAAACTTAGAAAGAATAATAAATTAAGATTTAATGTTGTCAGAGATAAAATGGTCAAAAATGATGCATTTTACTCTCAAAAAAAAGGGCGGTGTAATGTACCTATATTGATATAGGCACATATAATTTTATCTAAAAAAATTATTAAAGTAATTTTTCATAAAAGAGAAACATAAAATTAAATGTTGAGTTTATTGCAGCTTGTTTTCAGAAAAGATAAGAATCAAATAGTTTTCTATCATTAATTTCAGAAGGGGAGAGGGGTGTTTCGTTAGAGAAATTAAACTAAGGGTTATAAAAGAAAGTAAAGAGTTTTTATTAGTATTCGTAAAAATATAATTTAAAAAGTTAAAACATACAAATCTTTTTTCACTCAAGTTTAATTAAAGAAAAAATAATGTTAAAACTAATATATGTGCATATATATGTGCGATTGTCAACAATAGAATAAATGTTATTATAAATAAATGAAAGTTAAAGAAGATTATCATTAAAAAACATGGCAATGGCTATTAGATATTAATTAATATAAAACAATACGTTTTTGCATGGCTATTACTAATTAAGCAATCTTTCAACACACATTTATCAAATGATTATCACTGGAATTTCGACAACAGATCTTTGCCGAAGATAGAGAGACAACATGTCACAGGTATAAATAGACTTTTTATCAGACAATAGTTCAGTTCACAAATTAGTTGAGTGAGTGCAGTTCACAACGTAATTGAGTAGTGCTGTTCAGAAATTAATTGAGTCAGTTAAGAAACAAAATGCAGTGTTGAGAAGATTTTGGGAATTCACGCTTCTCCACAGCCTAAAAAGTCCGATAAAAACAGCAAGATCTGCCCGTGAAATAATGTCAATGTAACAAATTAGAAAATCTCCGTCAGTATTTAATTGTCTCCAATAGTAATAATCGTGAAAATCAGGAAACTCATCAAGGAAAAGTCCCAGCCGGCTGGTAAGCATTCATAATGTAAATATCCTCACTGAAAGCAGCCACCAAAGAGAACAAAATTCTACGTTTACATTCAAAAGCCTAGGTAAAAACATTTGCTTATTTCGTTTATACTGTAATAGCCATTGCATTGCATTAATTCATATGAATCTTTCAAGAGTCTAATTATATGAACTTTATATGAACTATTGATATATGATTAAATTCTAAATGCTATGTAATACTTTATTATTATTATGTGTGTACATGAGTTAATATGTGCATGATCATTATATCAATATTTATAAGTTAAATTAGAGTGTTCTGTTATTAAATCTATAGGAATATTTAAACCATTTAGAAATGTTAATTTAAAATATGTGTGTGTTTTATTAGAATTATAAAATGTTTAAATTTAGTAAATAAATGTTAGTTAATAAATTATCTTTAAAATTAAACTTTATTTGTCGGTCAATTCCTTTTATCAAATTCTTTTATCAATTCTTTTAATCACTAATTAAGTATAATCTATTAGTGATTGCAAATAGCTGAGCTAGTCGTGGATTTAGGTGTTGAGTTAGTGGCCACTGTTCAAAGTGCTTTGTCTATTCTTTTAGTATCCTTTTAGAATAAACAGCTGGCACCCATGGTTATACACAAACAAAAAAGTGCTTTGGACGTGGTGTTCAACTCAACATCTGAGAAGAAGCTATGTCCTGGACATTAGTTATATACTTTATAGCTATCGTTTGGGCATACATACTCTCCGAGTATGTTCTTCTCTGCTTAAGAGACCAGTGTTTCGAAGGCACATATTCGAATTCGGTTCAATATATATATATATATATATATCATATGACAAAGGTCACAACTAATTTTATAAAGCATACCTATTTTATTTTTAATTATACTCATATTTTTTTTGCATTACATATTCAATTCCCTAAATATTTACTATTTTTCCATCCTATTTTAATATTATCAGGTAATTTTTATTTTATCAATGTCTTATACAAGACTTTGAATATTGAATTGAAACTGACTTCTTATTTGTATGCACATGCCCCATATTATCTTTTGTATTATTCTTATTTTTATTTCAAAAAATCTTCGTATCTTTTCTGTTATAGACATATTAATACAATTATATTCAACTTCCAATTTCTGTTCAAATGCTTCTTCCACATTCAATGTTAGCCTATTATTTCTTAACTTAAACTCTTTCAAGGCTGATATTTGCTGCAACCATGTCTTATAATAATTTGGATCATTTATACCACTTTTTTTCTATGTTTAATATGATGTTTAATAAGTATTTTATCTTTAATTTTTTTTCTTAAAAGAATGTCTAAATATTTTAATCCTATCTTTCCTTTTTCATTGTAAACTTAATATTGCATTTGTTATTGTTCAATTTATTAAATATGTTAACAATACTTCTACTATTACCTATTACAATTATATTATCAACATATCTATGATATTCTATAATTTCCTTATATTATATACTTTTCAATTATATATTTTTATATAGTCATTATAATTGATGATAAAATTCTACTAATAGAGCAACCCATAACCATCTCTTTGTTATATTGAAAAATTCTTCATTATATTTTAAAATATAAAGCATTATTTATCAATAATAATGCTTTTGATACTTACGTATTAATCCTGCGACACAGAGCATGTATTAGACCTGCTGTACCTTTTCACATTCATATCAATCCACTGATAACTTTCTAATCTTGTGATCTGACCAAAATAATGTGTACACGGATCTTCTGCATGATATTTTCTGCAAGATTTACAAAAATAACATGTACATGGATTTTGTACATGATATTTTCCCAAGATTTACAAACTTATTAGCAGATTGAATACATATGTGAAAAGATGTAGCATGCCTAATACATGCTCTGTGTTGCATGACTAAAAATACTACTTTCACATAAAAAATATAAAAAATTTGGAGCATAATTTACAAAAAAAAAAAACAATCTTAAAAATTACATTTTTAACAACAGTTAAAAAAATTTTTTTTTTCATTCAGAAATATATATGACTTTCACAGGAAAAATATAAAATATGGCAATTAGAGAAAAATATAATTCATCAACCATTTATTCACACATTAAATTAATTAATTATGACATCAATTTTAATAAAACACATATCCTGGCAAAAATTGAACAATATGACCAGAAACTGCTAAGGGAAGCTATAGAGATTTTTTAAAGGCATAAGATCATAAATGAAAACTGTGAAATAAAGAAAATTAACAATATTTGGAAAAAGCTATTGGAGGATAAAATATTTTTTAAAACTTCTCAACCAATAAAATTTGAAAATGAGAAGAAAATAATAACAATTTTAAATCTCACCACATATATTCTTAGGATTTTGGAAAGAAGAAGCTCTGATGAAAATACTTATTATTGTACTGAAATATCAGATATTTAGTTATTATATTTTTATTACATGGAAGCTCCCAGAAAGGTAAGGAGTATGATAGGGCAATTAACAGAAAGTATATAAGACCAGGGCCATATATTCATTTTTAGAAACTGGACATAGAATAAATTGTGAAAAAAATATTCAGGTAATTAAGTATGTTTAAAAATTACTAGGAAAAAAAATGTCATGAAATTTTGTATATTCAAGGAAACTTAAACAAATGTGTAAACATGATTAAAGGTTCAGCACAATTAGGTAGAAATGGGCATTATTGGATTATTGGAAACTTTAGATGTATAATTTAAATATATATATATATATATATTTAAATTGTTTGTAAATTTATATATATTAAAAAAAGATTTGCAATAAGTTTAATCATTTTTATGTGTACATGTGTATTGTACTAATTATATTACTAAATGTACCCAAACTTATGTAAAGGCTGTCTTTTTTTTAATTGGTTGTTTTATTAACTAATTTTTTTTAAGATTTAATGTAAATTAAAGAAAAGATTTTAATATTATAGAAATAAACGTGAGAAATCTAACTAGCCTGAAAAGTCATTGTAAATGGTTGCTTTGACATTTTTTTTTTTGCTTTGCACAATTACTTGCTTTGAATAAAATGCTCACAATCAAATTAAACCTCAAATTAGCTGATCCAATTTTTAATGGTGGAATTAGTGTGAATTACATGACATCACACTACACAACTTCAATTATAAGCTAACCAAAACTAAATGTAAATATAATACTGTAGCATTTATTTTCCCCCCTCACTAAATATCACATTTCAAACATGAATTTATGGACTATAATCACATTACCATCACAATTTAAATACTATACATATTTAGATCTGTAATGTAGTTAGTTAAAAGCACATGATAGAATTAAGTTGTTGTTTTTATATATATTTTAATAGTGAATTTGACACATGACAACCTTACAAACAAACATACCTTCACCAATCAGTGGACAGTAAAATAGAGATATTATAAATAAGATGTACTATAAATAATGTCCATTGGGTGAAATTGCTGCAGAGTATTTGGGCATGTGGTTGTGTGAAAAGAAATCCCTTGACAAGTTTCCAATATGGAATGAGAGCCGAATTGATATATTAATGTTTTTTTATAGTGAGTTATCTGTTTTAATTTTGTTTTTAAATTGATTATTTTACATTTTATATATAAAAGGCAATATTACAGATAAACTTTAACATTGAAATTTGATCATTAAAAGTATGTGTACAAGAGAATATATTAAACTATTTTGACAATTATAAAATTTTATTTACAAGTTTTTTAAATATTTAATAACTTGCTTTGTATCTTATTAAAATATATAATAATGAATTATATATTATAAAATTGTAACATTTGCAAAATTTTAACTAGTGTTATTAAATGTCTTGTTCTAGCAATAATGACAATGTCCACTGCAAAGATATCTTAAGAGTTCTAAATTTTAATTTGTTTAAATAAATAAGTTAGAATACTTCAATTATATAATTATTTATTTATAGCCCGGTAGGTTTACCAAATTTCTTTATGTAACTTCAATTAGTTGAGGCACCTAATTATATTTATAGGTTAACAGCAAATATCTATATTTATGCTGGCTGGATTTTAGAGGCAAGTAAATAATTGATTCAAAGGCAATTCTTTGTTTATTTATTCATTTTAAAATAACTTTGATTAGCAGAATTATTTGATTTACCATTCTGTTTTTGTAATATCTCTCACTAAAACTGTTTACTTCTCATATACTAACATTTGTAAATAATTTTAATGATAGTGCAGTCCGTATGTGTATATATATGGGATAAATTGAAATATCTAAATATATGTTTTTAATTATGTTTTAGTTTAGATATATGTGTGTGTGGAAGGAGATATTTATATTGTATTCATACTAACCACAAACCCAAGCTATTTATTAAGATCCTTGGAATGAAAATATAGCAAAATCTTGATTTTATTATACAATAAATAACATTTTAAACAAAGCATTATAAGCAAAATATGAAATACTACTATTCGTTAGTTTATACCAATTTCTGGAAGTCTTGCGACAAAATATAAAAAATATATAAGTATATGGGAGAGATGTTCCTATATGTCTTTTAAATAGAATAGTCTTCATATAGCCTTCTACAAAATGAAGGTTTCACCAATAGTGCTTTAAATGATTGTCTATTTTTGTTTTAAATCTTTCTAAAAATACTTATATGTCCATTTAACAACTAATATTAGCTATCTGACTGAAATGTCTATGTACCAGTTATTTGAAAATAAATCTTGAGGTTGGTTGGATTTTTAAAAATATCTATTTTTAACCTGGTTTGGATTCGAACATCGAATTTTCATGACATGTGGATGTGATAAGCACTTCAGCATGAGGCTCTTCTTTTTTTTTTTACTTAAGGATAGTTACGATCTCTAAATTAATTATTTTGAAATTTTCAAATTTTACTGTCAGATTTTACCCAGTATTTGTTTATATATCAGGAAACATAATACAAATTCCATTCATGTATAATTTATCTGCCCAAGAGAAAGTAATCGCATATTTTTCCTACATACTATTTTAAAATTTTCATAAATGAAAAATAACGTTCATATGATTCCAGGAGTCAACGACACATTATAATAATTCTTTTTTTTTTTAGTTTTTGCAGATCACCAAAACAATATATTTATCAGCCTTTTTAAGTTAAATCTTTAAAGAATAAAAATTTTCTTATTAAATGTGGCTTGTAATATTATGTAAATACCACACTATATTTGATGCAGTTTCTACAAAGTTAATCAATGGATATGCTCCAGTTACTAACCGCATTGCATGAGTTTAGCCATCGATTTGGAAAAAAACGAAGAAACAACGTATTCAAAATTCTTAAACACAGCATATACTCTCGATACATATTAATTCTTAAGTTCATCTTTTGACCTTTTTTTAAAGCCTGTAATTAAACGAATCATTATAAATTTTAAGAATGAGTGTTTAAAGGTGTACTTAGTAAAATTTAATCATTTTAAATATACGTTTTAGTTAATTAAATTTCTTGTAATTAATCACTAAAACTAAATGACCCATATAGAAAAGAAGAAATGTTATTGACTTTTTTTTAAAAAAAATTTAAAATTAAAAAAAAAAACGGTTTCCAGTCGGATAAATAATGAATTATTCAGTAGAAAACCGACTTTTTTCTTTTGATATATATATACTGTTTTTTTTCTTTTTTTTAAAACCGAATATTTATAAAAATAATAATAGATATTTATAAATTAAAACATTTTACAATTAAAATTTTTAGTAATTATAAAATTTAAAATTCTGTTAATAATTAATAGTATAAATAAATAATAGTAATTGTATTTATTTTTTTGCATAATATAAATAGATATTCATATAGTAATAAAAATAATGTTCAAAATGTCAAAGAAATCAGAATTCACATTGTGTATATAAATTTACGACTGTAAATAAGCAATTCTTTGTAAAAATAATTGTTAGTTTTTTAAGTTTTCCGTGCGAACATAACACTTAATTAGTATTTTGAATGTTAAGGAGTATGCGTAGAAAACTCTTACTGGAGACTATATTGTATGATATCTACAACCTTTTTTTATGAAATATTTATTATCCAAACTCCTAACAAAATCTTGGTTTTTGGTATATAAAAAAAAACTACTATGCAACTTATGTTTGCCAGTAAGCATTGGGGAGGGGGGGATGTCATACTAATTTTCATGAAATTTAAAGTGCAATATAAATGACTACCAATTTTATTGTTATTGTTTATATATAGGGTATATGAGCACAGACTTTCACACGACCCACCACTCTCCACTCTATCTCATAACACTGATACACCCGAACACATATATGTTGAAAGATAAATAATCACCAATATGAATATTTCGTGCTAAAACAGCAATCATCAGTTGATCCAGATTATCATCTTCACATATATATGCAATAAGTGCTCAGACATATATTAAGATAGTCAATCTTCATACTTTAATGGGCAGGCTTCAATTCATTCCACACTCCAACTCTTCAACCGTCCATCCAATTGAAAATCTGATAATGTTTATGAAAATTATTATCAACAGCAGCCATCGCTAAATAACTCTAATTCCAAAAAAAAAAAAAAGCCAAAATAACAATATATTAGAGATATGTGTTTCAATGACTATATAAACTGATCGTGAACACAAATATGTCCATAAATATAACATGCTGGTTCATTTTTCTGATGTTTGATATTTTACAGAGCTGTATTTTAACTCCTTTAACAACAAACTTTTCTTTCTGAAGTGCTTTATCATCTTATCTAATTATAACTTTCCATTGTAATCTATCCTCAAACACATCTTTTCAATAAAAACGATCAATATTGCACTTTTTTAGATTGTCTTTGAGAAAATCCTTATACTGTAAAAGGGCTCAATCTTGCCATGCTCAAATCCATGGAAAAAAATTTTTAGAAAGTCTTGTGTTATTCTTGTCCAAATCAATACAGATGTAATTTTACATTAATAGTTACACTTTTTATTGGTTTTTGTTTATTTAGTAGTTGCGTTCCATGTGTTTACTTTTCAAAAACAATGTATTTTCTGAAAAAATATGTCTGATAGGAGATAACTATTTAAAAATCTACAAATTCAAAAACACAATATTATCAAACTATTTAAAGAATACTTACTTAATTCATTTATATATAAAAAACAATAAATAATTTTTGAGTAAATAAGAGAAATGGCATAATCTTAATTTATCAAAATTTGTTAAAAATTAATTAAGTACTATACTCATTTGAACTGTGCTAATGGTCAATCTTGAAATAGTTAATATACATAATTAAAATGTTTTAATCATTTATTTATAAATTCCTATATAAATATTTATTTATAAATTACTAAACACTATTTATAGTTCAGTAAAGGAATGATTTAATTATTCCATCATGCAGTTCTGATATAGCCAAAACTGATAAAAATTAAATATACAACTATGTTTATTTATTTGTTTATAAATTAATAGCTCTAATTAATAATGCATCATTCTAGTCTTATTATAGATAAAATATTTAAATCTGATTAGACTTAGACAAGTTTTTGATTAAATATAATAATACAGAATATTTTGTAGCTAACAAAAATCTAATTGTGCAACTTTGGCAATGTAATATTATATAAAATGGGTCTAGCTCAGTTAACGATTACATTTGGTTAAATGCAAATAATTGATAAATAAATATTCTGTATTAATATTAAATATTCTACTAGCTCAAATTAATAAAATAATAATAAGGTTCAGTTTATAAAATAAATAAATAAATATTTATTAAATCATGAGACTTGGAAGTGAGATATAGGTGACAAGAAAGATTACATTGAGCCAATATTCCAGAGGATATTACCTCAATGGCATAAGAACACTATCCCCCCTATTACTATCTCAAATAAATAAACTTATAGCATTCTTATGACTTCAATAATACCTAATCATTAAGATTAAACTAATAATTAAATCTTAATCTTTTATCTATAATAATTTAGCTAAATAAAATCTCAGGTTCATAAAACTACTTTAAGTTAATCAAAATTACTGTAGTAAAGCATGATAAGGGATTTAATGGCATACTCTATCACACCTAACTAATAATAATAATAATAAATAATAATATTCTTCATTGTATGATCTAATTTTTTATATATCGTTTCTTCACTATAATTCTTATTCGCCATAATAATAATAAGAAAATAATATAATATAATCTTTTATCTTTCATATAATAATGTAATAAATATGGGGTAGTATCTTATAATCTGAAAAATATATGTGTGTCAATGGGTAGCATTTATAATTCAATATACTATTATAATAATCAATTTATGACCATAAAGATAATGTAAAATGTAATTTCTTAAATAAATAAATTCCAAGAAAATATTAGAATTCTTAAAATTAATACATTATTTATTTCTGTGCAAAGGTTATGTTTGATTCAAATCTTTTGTGTTTATTATGCATTGTAATGGGAAAGAAAACAATCTGAACACACAAATTTAAAAAAAAAAAAAACAAATTTAACAAAGTTTTTATTATAACAAATAAAATAAACAACAATCTATTTACACTATTTACACTTGGTATAATAAATTTGCACCATTATACATCTCTTATTCATTATAACTACTAACACAATAGAAAATCAATTTAAGTCTTCACTCTGACTTAAAAAAATATATATACAATACAATTTTTTTATATCTCTTTACTATCAAATTTTATGATAAAATATACTCACTTTATATTTATTCTACAATATTATCTCTTTAAATATTATTACAATATGCCTCCTTAAAACATACATTGAAGCATAGAATGGAAAACACAAAAAATAACAATATCGAATATGGATCTTTTTACTAAATAATTTCTCATTTTGCAATGTTATTAATATTACACCAAAATATCCAATGTTGATTTATTAATACAATACATGGACATTGTTGTTAACCATACTATGATTATTTTACCCAATATCTCCTACTTAATATTACTTTAATATGGAATAGTTGCAATTATTGTTATACTTTTTATTGTTTAAATAAATACAAAATTGTACCTATGTTTACCTTTGTATTGTTTTGTTTTCTAACATTATCTATCTTGAAAAATATGCAATACTTATAAAATAAAACATCTGAAGTTATTTAATATTTCAGAGCAACTTTGCTTCATTTATTTTATTTATGAAATTTATTTTATTTCCAAAAATAAATATAGAACATATTCTATGATTCTTTACCATCTAGTTCCATTGGATTCTTAATTCCATTTTGCATTAACTCTATTCCTCCTTATAAGTAAATGAACCTATCTTATTCATTCAATAACAGTTCTTAAATTCTAAATTATTTATTATTTCTTTTCAAAATACAATACTGTTCGATGTAATTGCTTTGGAAAATCATGATAGCGAATAGATGTGTAGGTATAGGGAAGAAAACTAGAGTCGTATTCAATAGTACATATTAGATAAAACACCATGGCACAGTGTATCTATAAAAATAGAGGCATGACCCATTTGTCTAATGTCCAATGATGTCAAAGCTATTAATTCAGTTTTATTGAAACATCAGTATTCGAATAAAATAGACACTGCCCACAAACAAAATATACCAGCTACAGGGCTTTGTTAAATGTACTCATATACTTAATAAAATTACACAATTTTATTTTTATTACCATAATAAATCCTACATTAATATCATCTCATTGATTTCATGTTCTCAAGATTACTACCAAGTCACTATCTTATCAGAATATCCCTATAGATTTATCAAATCTACACTGAGAAATAAGACTAACTAACAGAGTCAAAATAATAAATAAAATTCAATCGTAATTAGAATGATCTCGCTAATCTACAAGAAAAGTTTACTTTACTTTCCTATCCAATATTCTTGAACAAAATACATAATAATCATTATCCATACTTTAAATATCTAATAATATTAAAGTTCTTTGTAAAAGAATCATATAATTATTCATCATTATATTGCATTATTAATAATATGAAATTAAAGTATGCATATTCCTTGAATAAATAAATTCTAATCTAATAATTTAAATGTGTTGTATAAGTGCGTTCACATACAACCTAGCATTCATACTTCAATATAATATAATTCATTGATAATCTGCAAAAGAAAAAATATATACATCATAAAATATCAATATCCATAACTATTATCTAAGTGATATCAACTTGTTAATCACTTATGACATCTTCATGTCCATCAATCAAAATAAACATTGCATAATATAATATACATCCATACATCCATGCTTAGAAATATTAACTTATTTAAATTATCAAACTATTTACTATAAAATTATAATATCATTAGTACTAAATTAATATTTATGTACCTATTCTACTAATTAAATAATATTACACTTAAAAAACTAAAGTTAATAAAATAAATCGAGACATAATTACGTATATCTTCTATATTGACGAATGTTCTTTACAAAATTCAAATGTTTTTTATTTCCTGGAGAGTTTTCTTTTTTAAAAAATTTTCTCTTAAAGAGCAATTAAAACCTCTGACCATTGCTAAGTAAGTTCTCTTGTTCTAGTGCTTGATGACAAAACTTCCCTGAACTTGGCACATGCACTGTAAACTCCTTTCTATATGCCAAACAAAGTTTTAAAAAAAATGAATGATTAAAAAAATAATAATTTACGATGTCTAAAATCTAAATTTACTGATGAAAATAATCACTGATCTACTTTGAAAAAGTTTGTAGAATAATAGTTCATTGTTTATATTATTAAGAACAGTGATTATTAAGATGATAATTAAACTATAAGGTTGAAAAATAATATTTTCGAAGCTTCTTTTCCATAGGATCCTTCATCGGCTTGGTGATGCATCTTATCCTGGAAATTTGACTACGGACAATCCGGATATTACTTTTTACGCAATTTTAAAAATATTTACATAAATTCAGTAATCACTTATTTATAATTCCTCATATTTCAGGTTTATTTGTCAGGATAATTTATTATTTATTATCCAATTATAGCTATTTTCATTTGTTTTTCAAATTATCATTTTTTAAAACAAATTCTTGCAATTACGTATAACCTTATATAATTTAGGTTTTATTACATACACTTTAGAATATCCATTTAGATATTATTTATGACAGTCTTTCGTAAAATTATTCTCAATGTTTTCCTGCAAAAAGATAAAAACATTTATTACTTCCATGGCTCTATTTTTTCCATAAAAATTTATTATAAGTTTGCCATATTATTTATCAATTTTTAATACGACTATCTCGCTACTAAAAAAAATAATGTGTTGTTACTTTTAATATACAAGTAGCTTTTCTGTTAAGCTTTCTGCATAATGACCAATATAATTCTTTGCTTAATGAAATAGTTCTCTTCATTAATATCACTAATATTACATTTACAATTAGGAATTTTACCTTTAAAATTATTTTAATTAAGCACGTATTACTTGTTGGCATTTCCATATTTTTACTGGGAAGTTGTATTAAGTTTTGATGAAAATCCTGGTAAAGGGAACCTTAAATTTAGCACTGCATCCTTTAAATAAAACTTATTATCATTTATTTATATTATGCTCTCTTTGCAAATACTTAAAATTAATATCCTATCGGTTTGCAAATAAATTATATAAGAGCACTAAATTGACTAAAAATAAAAAATTTAAAAAAAATATAAATTTAGAAAATTACTAGCATCGACCTAGAATTAAGCATGCAGCAGTATTTATACCCTACAAAATACATCATCTTATTAGTGGATTTTTGCTTTTCATCTGATACTTAATTTGCATATTACTACAGTATCATACAATTAAATTTAAAAAATAAAATATGACTTATTATTATTTTAAAATAATACTGAAAATATTAATCTTAAATCATTTTCTGTACTTTATTAAAATTAATTAAACATTTTAAAATAACTTTTAAAAACAATATTTATCAATTTATTCCACCCTTAACCAAAAGACTGTTTTTTACGAGGCTCCTCGTCGACATCTGACATCACTCTAACTCAGCCAGTTTTTATACGAAAATATTCGTTAAACACGTATTCAATTCGTTTTTAAAAGTTCTGTAAGATGGTGCCATCTTCCGATTTATTTTACAAGTAAAAATTAAAAAAAAAACGTATTTAAACCTAAACAAAGAAGGAACATTATTTGTGATTGGTTCTTAGCATGCTCTCAGATGAAAAAGACATTCTGATTGGCTGGAAAGAACAAAGAAACTGCCTGATCAAAGAAAATAAAGAAAAACGCTGAGATTTTCATTTCGAATACGATTTAAATTATTATAAAATTATATTTATGGAAATTAAAAAGTATTTTTACAGAGAATAATAAAAAAACAAAATTATTTTCGAAAAATATTGAAGATTTTAGTACAAATATTGAAGATGTAGTAAAAAGAAATATTTACTTTTCTATAACGTAAAAGTCGATCTTTTTGTTTATATTATAGCTTTTATGTTGCCGATATTGAATATTTTAGAATAAATAAAAAGTATCTTATTTTTGAAAGAACTTTCATTCTCTTCACAACCTGAAAAATTAATAATATACTTTTTATAAACGTATCTGAGTTGAATTTAATATTATAGGCGAATATGTTTTAACAATAGGCTTTGTCTTCAGTTTGTGAGTTGGCCAATTAAAAGCTTTGATTTTTACCTCATACAACCAATGATTTAATTAGTGGTTAAAAGGTTAATATTTAATTTATTTATTTTATTTTACAACAAAATATTTAATTTTTTATTAACTACATTCATTTTATAATACTATTTAAAACATTTAACGATAGCTAATTTAAAGATTTTCCCTTGTGATAGATAATAAATATATTCAATTCTATAATGCAATTTTTAAAATATTTTGAACTTTGTTAACACAAATACTAGCAAGCATGTGTGCATGACTGTATTATACATGTCACATGACTTACAACTGAGACAGATTGTATCAAATTTCTGCCTGAAAATATTAAATGTTAATTGCAACAATTATTATATTAAATAAATAATACAATAATATAAAATTTGGAATAATAATTTGGAAAACATAGAATTAAATATAACTTTTCCATCACAAAGCTTACTTTTAAAATTATAATATTAAATATAATTATTAAATATAATTTATACTTTAAAATATAGCATTTATTTAATTACAAGTTTTAATTATTAAATTCAACTTTTCAAACATATTTTAAACATTTATTGCTACATTATTTCTTATGGCCAGCTTTTCCAACCATATGTAATTAATATTTTTAGCTTTATTTAACTGTTTTAATGTTATTTATCATAATTTTAAGCATTACATATTTTTATTTAGCTTTAAATTGTACTTTTAAAATATTATCAATATAATATAATTATTACACAAAGAGAACATATCCTAAATTTAATTTTTTTTAGCAAATTGCTATGATGAACTAATTCTGACCTATAGAAAAGGGCACTATATATATATATATTGTAATGGTATGGTAAGGAGTGGGTACACGGAGTTCACCCACAATAAACATGTGGTGATGGCCAATCATCATCCCATAGTTGGTTAGCCAAATTATTGCAATTGTATGGAATCACAGTAAATATCAAGCCAGAATTGGTGTGGCAAAATCTTGTACCGGAATAGTTTAAAGACACCAAGGTTTCATTTCTATGAACATAGAGGTCCTTAGCATCTATACATGAATCCCTGGTCATATACTATATAGCTATAATTAACTGTTTATGTTTTATTATTCATGATGGAATGAATAATATCCATCCCTTGGAACATTACCTAGTCTTTGCCCATTGATGGAAGTTCAATCTCTAAGCTAGCTCATATATAAAAAAAACAAATGATTTGCACCACTATTCAATGCATATCTACCCTTCTATATATATATTTTCTGGTGATAATATCACCCCCATCCCCCTTCAAAGGTACAAAAGAGAACTAGACCTAGATACCTATTCAGGAACTAGGGAATTATCATATATACCAAACATATATCTCTATGACCAAGAATTTATACATCATGACTAAAATTGCCCCTTTTATATTTTTTCTAGGGTTCATAATGTAGTTTTATTTCATGATGACTTATTAGCAACATTTATAAGAAGTTTTATGATTCATAAATAAACACATATAAGCGGTTTAATTTCAGCATCTGATTCATATTCTATTCCAACATTACAAAATATTGGGTACATCCCAAAACAATTAATTAAAATAAAATTAATTATAAAATTACTAAACATTTAATGATTAATAATAATAAGGGGGGAAATGGAAAGTATCACACATCTTTTAATTATTGTATTTAAATGTCATTTTACCTGGTGTAAAAATGATTTGGTCTTCTTGTGACATTAATATAATTAATAAACAAAATCAAAAAATGCATATACACACCCCGTCTTGTCAATAATATTGTAATATAATTATTACATAATTAATCTGTATCCATTCATACCTCTGCTTAATTTATGCATTTACTAAATTAACATTAATAAAAAAAATCTCATCTAGTTACTTCAATAAAAAAAATCTTATCTAGTTACTATTATCATTTCATACCCCCCCTTTATCATTTCATTTTAGGCCTGACAATTACTGTCATAAACCCATGTACATACACACAACATCTAGGGTTTAAACCTTTCCCATCATAAAATGTTTACATAAATATTTCAATAAAAAAATGAACATCTATTTTAAAATGAACTATATCAAGATACATCAACAGATGTGTGTACAAATAAATATATATAATATGATTGATAAAACAATTGAAGATATAATAAAACAAGAAAAAAATAGCATAAATAATAACATAATATTTAGTAATAACAAAACCCTTAATCGCTAAGATCTAATTTGATATTTGAGGAAAGAGAGAGGGTTAAAAAAATGAAATGGCAATAGTTATTAATAAAATTTGGTTTATATTACCGATTGCTTGGGTTCTTGAATTTGTGAAATACTGTTAATGTATTATTTAAATAAGCATTTATTTTATAGCACTATGTTTTATAAATTGTAATACATTAACGCTTAAAATGCATGACTCGTCTAAAAACGAGAAGATTTGACGTCACTCTAAATCGGCTACTTTTTATCGCATGTATACATATTATATGTCATTCGAAAGAAAATCAAAAGTTCTGTAAGATGGTGCTCTCTTCAGAGTTATTTTACAAGTAAAAAATCAATAAAAATGACCATATATGTCAAACAAAACCAAAGCACCGCCTCCTCACCAACTTTTCTTGAATCTTATTGGCTGTCCCACTTCTGTCAGAAAGGGAAATGGCTGCCAAAAAGTAAAAAGTTACGTTCATTTTGATTTTTATTACGAAAATGATAAACGAATGTTTACAACATTTTAAACAATATTTGAATTGAATTACAAATTATTATTGATAAAATAATACTAAAAATCAAATTATTTTAGAAAAATAGTTAAGATATTACCAAGAATTATTTATTTATTGCTACATATTGATCGTAACGTTAAAGTGAAAAAAAAAAGATTGCGTCAGCAATCTTTTTTGGTTGGTTGAATAGCGGTTACTTTTATTTCACCGCAATTGAATATTTTTTAAATTATAAATCAAATTTTATTTTTGAAAAGACTTTCGTTTGCTTTCGTAATCTGACAATTCAGTAATATACTTTTTACAAACGAAACTAACGTATTTATATTATTAAAAGTGATCTATTTTAACAATAGATTTTGTTAAAGTTGTGAGTTGGCCAATTACAAGTTTTGATTTTTAACTCATTCGGCCAATTAAATAATAATCGTTGAAAGGGTTAACCCTTTTCCCGCCTCTTACGAGGCTCCTCGTCGACATCTGACGTCACTCTAACTCTGCCAGTTCTTATGCTAAAATATTCGTTTTACAGGTATTGAATAGATTTTTAAAAGTTCTGTAAGATGGTGCCCTCTTCCGAATTATTTTACAAGTAAAAAATAAAAAAAATGCATTTAAACCTAAACAAAGAAAGAACATTACTTGTGATTGGTTCTTAGCATGCTCTCAGCTGAAAAAGACATTCTGATTGGCTGGAAAGAACAAAGAAACCGCCTGATCAAAGAAAATAAAGAAAAATGCTGAGATTTTCATTTCGAACATGATTTAAATTATTATAAAATTATATTTATGGAAATTACAAATTATTTTCAGAGAGAATAATAAAAAAACAAAATTATTTTCGAAAAATATTGAAGATTTTAGTAAAAATATTGAAGATTTAGTAAAAAGAAATATTTACTTTTCTATAACGTAAAAGTCGACCTTTTTGCTTATATTATAGCTTTTATGTTGCCGAAATTGAATATTTTAGAATAAATAAATAGCAATTTATTTTTGAAAGAACTTTTGTTCTCTTTATAATCTGAAAAATTAGTAATAGACTTTTTATAAATGTATCTGAGTTGAATTTAATATTATAGGCGAATATGTTTTAACAATAGGCTTTGTCTTCAGTTTGTGAGTTGGTCAATTAAAAGATTTGATTTTTATCTCATACAACCAATAATATAATTAGCAGTTAAAAGGTTAAAGATCAGCCTTTTCAAGCTATTGTGCATGTGCTTTTTACGAGTGTTAATAATAAATGAATACTTTCATTCCCAACACAAGATATAGTATTTATGAAAGAATAAAATGAATCCACTTATTCTTTCCAACCCAATTTCTTATATATGGGCAAATCTTAAGTACTGAAAATAAAAGCGTGAGGATAGACCACTCACTTTAAATTACTGTTTACAATGTCTGAATGCTTATTTACATATGTTTAAAGTTTCATTTGAGAGTGACATTTAGTAAATTCTAGATAATTTTGTCGACGTCATTTATTCAGACATCATAAACAGTAATTTAAAGTGAGTGGTCTATCCTCATACTTTCATTTCCAGTACTTAAGATTTGCCCATATATAAGCATTTGGGTTGGAAAGAATAAGTGGATTCATTTTATTCTTTCATAAACACTATATCTTGTGTTGGGAATGAAAGTATTCATTTATTATTAACACTCGTAAAAAGCGCATGCACAATAGCTTGAAAAGGCTGATCTTTAATTTATTACAATTTATAAAACATAGCACTATAAAATAAATGCTTATTTACATATGTTTAAAGTTTCATTTGAGAGTGATATTTAGTAAATTCAAGATAATTTTGTCGACGTCATCCATTCAGACATCGTAAACAGTAATTTAAAGTGAATGGTCTATTCATGCTTTCATTTCCAGTACTTAAGAATTGCCCATATATATGCATTTGGGTTGGAAAGAATAAGTGGATTCATTTTATTCTTTCATAAATACTATATCTTGTGTTGTGAATGAAAGTATTCATTTATTATTAACATTCGTAAAAAGTGCATGCACAATAGTTTGAAAAGGCTGATCTTTAATGTATTACAATTTGTATTATTTAATAAATTATTCAAAGTAATATACCTTTTTCAAGCAATTTTCTTATTTCCAAACAAGTTACTAATGTTATATATAATTTTACAAGAAGACAATTTAAGTAGCAAATACATAAAATCATATTTTTTATATTTTTCATCATTACAAGTATTATTACAATTAAATAAAATAATTATAACAAATTTATCAGAGTAGCCAACACTTAAATAATCTTTATAAAACTGATCTGTTTGAAACAAAGTTACCCCACTAGATTTATTTAATCTCTTATTTCTGAAATAATAGTTTATTAAAACAGCTACTTTATCAAATACAGATTGATAGCTATTAAATCTAGTGGGTAGCTTTATTTTATAAAGATTATTTGAGTGTTGGCTACTCTGATAAATTTGTTAAAAATATTTTATTTAATAGTAATATTTGTAATGATATAGATGTTAATGAAAAATATGATTTTATTTCTTTGCCATTTAAATTGTCTTCTTATAAAATTGTATGTAAGAATAGTAATTTGTTTGGAAATAAAAAAATTGCTTGGAAAAGGGGTATTACTTAATATAATTTATTAAATATTACAATTTTTTTTTGACAGACAGACTATTCCTGGACTAGTGTATATTATCCCTTGTTTTTGTAAGAATGTATATATAGGTCAGAATAGTTTTAGCTTTAACGAAAGAATAAAGATATAGAAAAATAAAATTAGAAATAAATATCTTAGTTCTGCTTTATATATCCATGAAAAAGATACAAGCCAAACTATTAATTTTGATGAAGCTAAAATTATATTCTTTGAGAAAAATTAAATAAAAGGAAGCAATTCACTTATTTAAAAGATCTTTTAATATTAAGGGTATATTGGAAGTAAGTGGAATTGTGGGTAATGTTTAGTTTAAATATGTTATTTGAGAAGTCTGTTTATAGCAATGAAACCATTGATAATGATTTAGAGTTTGTTTTCTTGGCTACTCTGTTTAAATTATGAAATTAGGGTAATTTTGATCAGATATATATATATAAATATCTCAGTGCATATCACTAGCTGAAAGGATATTATTTTGTGTCATGCTGTTTGAAGTTCAGACTTTATATTTATTTACAGAGGATGTTACTGAAAAAACAACCTTTGAGAGAGTAATTTGAATATTTTATCTATATATATATATAATAAATCTCTTTTATTAGCATTCTTTTAAATCAAATAAATATTATTTTTTAATTTGAGATACTAAAGTTCTGTATATAAGAGGAAGAAAGGAATACTATTATTACCAAATTGTTTTACTTGTTTTTTTCATATGTCATAGCATCGGCCAGGACGTGAACCCACAACCGTCTGCAACCAACTACTTGCTTGCAAGGCAGCTATTATATTAATTTAGTTATTTTTTTAAATCAAGTCAACTATTTCAATCAAATTGAAAAAAAAAATATTTTGAAAGAAAATTTTGCATTTTATATTAACATTAATAGAAGACTTTATATATTATTTAACATAAAAAGATAAGCCATGGAAAGAAACAAATTTTTCTCTTACCAATGGTGAAACTGTCTCATATTACAATTGTTTATTTAACTAATCCTAGTAACTGGGGCCATGAATATTTGGCTAATAATAGCTAGATACCCACTAAGTGCACAATTAAGTGTATGACCCTACTATCTGAAAAGCAGATCTTTAGCTTTTCAGACCTAAATATATATTTAATTTTATCATGCAGTAAGACTTCACTTTAAATTGAATTTGTGGCAGTTTAGCTATTTTCAATCATAATTACTATTTAAAATAAATATAAAACTACTAAAAATAATAAAACATTTAAAATTTTTAAATGTGATATATTTTATTAAAAAGTAACATAACAGCAGCATTTAATTCTGTTTGCACTATTCTGCTTATAGATTTTCTATGTAATCATGGTGTTCATAATAAAATCATATACATAATAGCAAGCCTCCTGAATAATAGAGAAGTGTTTCTTAATGGAAAAATAACTCCTGAGTTTAAACCTAACACTTCTATCCCTCAGGGATCATCTCTGAGTGCTTTGTTCTTCATAGCCTATATTAACCCCCTCCTGTTTAAATTGGAGAATTTACCTGGTATTTACATTCCACTTATACAAAAAACAATAACTCATACAGCATATATGGATGACATAGTTATCTTTTTTCCCTCAAAAAATATCTCCCATTCTTGGTCTCAATATTACAAAAATTTACAGCACAATATGGTCTTCAATTCAATCTTAATAAATCCTCTGTGTGGAGAATTTTAACCAGCAATAGCATAACATCCCCATTTACTGCTAAACCACATAACTTCCTCAGCTTCCCAATTTACAAATCAACAACTGCAATGAGAAAAAGCATTCAAGAATCCATTCTCACAACTATGTAGAATATAACAAAAGTTCTATCAAAAGTATATCCTTCTATTCACACCAAGATATCTCTTATAAATACACTTATTTTCCCTAGAATGAACTATTACATGCCCACAATAAATTTTATAAACTCATTCAAAAGTAAAATAAACTCCTTGTGCTCTAAACTAATATGGAATGGGAGAAGAGCAGCTATCAGTCTCAAAATACTCCAAAAAAGATCAAAAGTACAATGGCTTATCTCTCCACTCACCTAATACCTTCTTTTTTCAAAAGACCTGTAACATCATACATAGGATAATCTCAATTTATCCTAACTCCTCCAAATTCATAAAAATCATTCCCACAGATATGCCACCTCCCAGGAATAATGAATGGTTCTCATTCTTAATTAAACACATAACAGTGTACAATAACCACAATGATAAGTCATTTGAAAATAAGATCAACTTCTGGGAAGCATATAATCTTAAACATGATGCAGAGCTCACTGAGACAACTCTTGTGATCATTACTAACAAACAAATTATTTGTAAATTTAGGCACTGGTACCTAGTATCTAAGTACTTAGATTACCTATTAAAATTAGCCTTGAAGTTCTACCCACAAATTACTTTTTATCCTACAGAAAGGAATTGCTAAAATTAACCCAATCTGCTTGTTTTGCCAACACTCTGAAGAAACCACTCAACACTTCATTTTCCAATGTCATACCCTACAGACATTCAGAAACTTAATTCAATCTATTTCCAGGGCTAATACTTTTAGAAAGTATAAAAACAGCCTATTCCCATTGAATTATAACATTCTTATTGTTCACAATGTGGACAATGAGATGCCAACTCTGTTTCAACCAAACAATCAAAAATCCCCAAATACTATTCTTTAACTAAATCGACAAAATAAAAGAAAGGGTCAAGAACATTACTCCACTGTATATTTTTGCCATGACATGGACTTTGATCTCCATCTCTAATCTCACCTGAGTAAGTGTAAAAAGAAATATTCCACATCAATAAAGAACAATATTAAAGCATGTATTTCACATATCATATAAAACAAATAAATCGATATTTTTTTTTAAAAAAAACTTACATCTAAAACTCACTCTCTGAATTCTATGCCAAAAAATTTTTCCACTTTTACCATATAAATTTTTTAATTCTTAAAAAAATCATTACTAAATATAAAAATCAAATATACTTTATACTTATTAATAATACTATCATTAACTAAAGTAATAACTTTTCTTATGCAACTATAAATTCAATTTTTGAGCTCTGGATGTTGTGTTAAGAAAAGTTTATAGATATAATAAACACCTCCACACTTCCCCAATTCTTTTCAAATTCATATAAATAAAGATATAATAAAAGACAAAACGACTCCAATATGCATTTCGTGCTGAACCAGCACTCATCAGTTGGCCCAGGTCACTATCTCTCATATCTATCTCTATTATATGCAAAGTATTTATGTAGAGTAAATTGTTACATTTTCATTTACCATTGCCAACTCCCTCCACTCACAACTTTGACGCCATCCATTTCAGATAAATACACTAATGATTATTACTAATCATTTCCGAAACCAGAGATTATCTCTAGCACAGATAAAAACTTTAAACCTCAGTTAAAGATTAATATATCTGATTTTTTAAAATTTACACACACGGAGTTATTCACCTTTCTCTGTCCCATATGTAATATCTTTATAGATATAATAAACACCTCCACACTTCCCCAATTCTTTTCAAATTCATATAAATAAAGATATAATAAAAGACAAACGACCCCCAAGATGCATTTCGTGCTGAACCAGCACTCATCAGTTGGCCACAGGTCACTATCTCTCTCATATATATATATATAAATATATTATATGCAAAGTATATATCTAGAGTAAATTGTTACATTTTCATTTACCATTGTCAAACTCCCTCCACTCACAACTTTGACACAAATTTGGAATTTAAGAAAAGTTATAATAAATATGTTTTGAATCTAAAGCTAAAACGCATTTATTATAAACTTTTCTTAACACAGCCGTTCAAGCGCTCAAAAGTTGACTTTAATAATATTATCACTGAAATAACCAAAATTATATTTGAAACAAAAAAAAAAAAGCTTTTAAAATAAACAAAGCATACTTTTATCTTAATTAATAAAATATAATTTGCGATTAAAAAAATTGCTTTTATTCACTATTTGCACTTACTATCTATGTACAAAAACAAATTCTAAACTACTGACATATTATCAAAAATAAACTACTTATTAAATGGGACTGGATGAATAACTAATACAAAGTAAGTTTAGCTCAGTTCAGAAGCATTGTAAACAAAACAAGTAATGATAGTGCCACTTGGGTACAAAATCAATATGGATTTGGTAAAGGGTTTAGACATCGTTTAGTCTGGCATTGAAAAAAATTGAAACAAGATGAAAATTTTGATCATCTGTGTCAATTATGTGTCGAGAAAAGGGTTGATTACTAAATAAAATAGCCTGTATCTTACTTATAATTGTTTTTTTTATGCAAATATATATATATAGCTAGATAAAATTTGAAATTTTTAAAGTAATAGACGACAATACCTAAAATCCTTTTTGATATAAAATAGAGATAAGCAGAGATGTATGATTATTAGTTGGAATTGAAATTTTTAATAAGATTTTAAAGAAAAAATATTATTGATACCTGCTAACAATGAAATCAGATCTTAGATGCAAAATTGATGGAAGTAAAATTTAATATATAACTGAAATCACATTTGTGTTCATTTGACATCATACATAAGAAAAGATGGCATTACAAAAGTTAATCAATTAATAAATAAAAAAGCAGTGATTGAATAATAAAAATTAGAATAGCAATTCCTGCAATTGGTATTGTAATGTTTAACAATAAACAGATTGCTTTAAGGAATAGTAATTCATTCTATTTACTTTACTCGGGTTTATCTATTATCAGTGTCTTCTGATTAATTTCTCATTATTAGCCTTTATCATTGAGGAGTTTTGAATTTGCAGCCATCTTTAACTATCAAGCTAACCGCAGCTTAAAATTCAAAAACAATGTAAAATTTGAATTTACTTTAATTTACTTTTGCAAATCAATAAGATTAGTTCTGAGAGATCTATTAGCATAAATAATCACAAGTGAAAGTATAGAAAATACTCTTAAGCTGAAATAAAGATAAGAAGAAAGATTAAATATATATATATATTCAAAGCTGTTGAGTAGATATTATTAACAAAAATTAAAATGAAAGGAAAAGATGGATTTTTTCTTGTCTTTTTAGGGAAAAAACATATTTTAAAAAATGTTGTCATGATTAAGAGATCATTATTTTTTTTTTTAAAAAAAAGAAAGAAATAGTCGTATGAAAAAGATAGATTAGAGGATAAACAATTATTAAAAAAGCATGAGATTTGCTTCAGGATAAATAACATATATATATTTTTTTGCTCATAAGTTTTATAAGAGCACGGAATAAGCACAACTGGATCTCAATTCATGAATGTTGATTTATAATATAGAATCTGCGACTCTACCATAGTACGAAACAACATATGGCATTATAAATAATCGGCAAGTCATAAAATGAATAAACCAATTAAAATATAGAGCAGAACAAATAGAAAAAAAACACGTTGAAATATAAAATTAATTAAACAAAGTAAAAAATGGACAAGTATACGAATTAAACAATTGAAAGAAATTGAATAATTAAATAAATGAATTAAATAGAAAATGATCTGCGCTCTCTTTAATATTTTCATGTTCTCTTTTATATATAGATAAAAAATAGAAAATCTTCCTTTGATTTTTATTTTTCTCTAAACATTAAGATTGAAAATAAATCATTTATTTTAAATCCAATAACAAAATGATCCACTTATATTTTAGAAAATATATTGATTTTTACTTTAAAATAACATTTAAAAAATATATAGAATTGATAGCTGCATTTAAGAAAATATTTTTTAAGTTAAAAACTTATTATTTCTTTTTTTTATTTTTTTAAAAAGTGAAAAGCTTCTATTATTTAAATACAAATATTTGAATTTTATTTACAATTTGAAATTAAGCTTAAGCTTAGTTATATACGTCCTAACATTTGCGATAGATTATTCTGAATCAAATATGGTCATTTCAACTTAAAAAAAAACAGAAAATAATAATAATAACAACATATTTGCAATGGCTATACAAACGAAACCATGAATCACAAAATTGTTTATATATAAAATGCAATCTATTATTCTGTTTATTTGATATTGAGCAATGTTATCTTTTAAATTGCAGCATACTTTCCATATTGAAAAACTTTTAACATTTTGCTTTACTATAGCTATCTATTGCATATATTTTTCATGAAAGCTATCAACATTGCATCTTTAGAGGGACTTTGAGATAAACATTATAAAGTAAATGAAGTTTTTCTTTCTCATGAAAACAATTTGACAACATTCCAAAAATGGTACGAGTTTGCCCCTGTTAGCTCTAGATTTTGAAATATATAATATATGTCATAAATCGTTCTTTACTCTACTCACCCAAGAAAAATCAATTTTAATTTAGTTTTTAAATTAATATCTTTTAAGCATTAAGAAAGCGTGTTAAATATTAAAGGAAAGGTGTGCAACATGAAAATTTAATTATTTTATACCAAAAGCACACATTTATGATACAAATTTATCAATCTTTCAACATACATGGGATCTGATAGGACATGTCTGTATAAGATTAAAATAATAGTCTTTCATCATGTATTCAGTCCATCTTTCTTAGTAATTGGATTTTATTGGATTTTATGCTCTGAGGAAACCTTTCTCCTTGCTCTTCACTTAGAGTTTTGCCTCTGTGGTTATCTAGAAAATGATCTAAGTGAGTATGCAGATAATAGACTTTAACACTCATATTACAGCTAATCCTATTCCCTCCAGACTATCACTATTTTAAATTTCAGGCAGCTTCTCTTTCAATTTATTCACTGGTGCAAATATTCCATACAAGTTTTGCATACAATATGAAGACTACATGGCATATTTTGATGTTTAACACCAAAATAACTTACATATGCTCTTTTTACAAACTCTGAAATAGGTTTGCTAATTGATTTCATGTGTACTCCCCACAAATGTAGCAAATATGATTCAATCAGTTTCATTTTAAAGAAACACTAATCTTGAAAATACGTAAACACTCTCTCTATATCTGCTACTTTGCATGAAAAACACAAACCAAGTAATAAAAGAACAAGTTGAAAAAACTGTTAAAATTTAAATCCATGCACAACATAGATCAGGTTGAAAACCTTTGAAATAAAAATTTATGTAGATCATAAAACCATGATTTACCATCTACATTTTTTGTACACAATTATATAATAAAACAGAACAAATATGATTTTGACATTTCAGTTTTATATTTTTATACTATTTGGGTATTATAGTAAAGAAAGTAGACAAATAGTTGTGAAATCAATGATATTAAACATTTAAAAATTGTGGGTGCTTTAAATACATAAATTTCCCATAAAACTAGAAAGCTTGTTATGATATCCCAATCCTGTAGATCTTCTACAGAATGACTATAAATTCAACCCTATTTAAAAAATTATAACCTATATTGTTTATCTGATAAAATTTTCTGAATCAGCAATCCAAGTAACCTAAAAACAGATTCTACAAACCAAGGCAACAAGAAAAAATAATGGGGGGGGGGGGTTCTGTATTATCATTCATTTGCTTAACATATCCAGTTCAATGAAAATGTGAGTTTACATTAGTATACTGTACTGGTCAAAACATTTTTATTCATCTAACATGAGCTGGAACTCACAAAATGTACTTCAAACCCAGTCAAGCCCAAGATTTAGGTCAGGTACCAACCTAAATTCAAACTCATTCCCCAAGACCCAGATCAAACAACTAATGAATAACATATAATAATGGCACACAAGAATTTATTCTTAAGTCCAGCCCACTAGCAGAGCGGAGAAGACAATGAGACTTATATTATATTTAACTAACATTAAGGCTTAATTAAATAGGCATGTGGATGATTGTACATGTGAAAATGGGGAAAAGAAATTTGAATTATTCAATTAAGTTAGATAGTAAAAAAAATAGCTTAATAATATGAATTACTTATATACATACGTTAATGTGTGTTTGAATGAGCGGTCTACCAAACAGTAGATAATTACATATTGAAATTCATGCTAATGGTTCTTATATGCACTTTTATCAACTAAATAACACACATCTTTGGTGGGTACAGTATTAAGATGCCAATCAGTTATTAAAAGATTATTTGAGATTCTATTAATGCTTTGGATTACAGTTCTGAAACACAGTGACTAACATATTTCAGAGAGCGTTCTGAGATTCATTACATATATATTAAAAAAACTATTTTTATGCCACTGAGGTTGTGAAAATATTTGATTATATGACAAACTATTTATTGAAAATTCTTTTAATTAGCACTTGTAAAAAGAATGCTTTATTTCCCAAGGTATACTCTTAAATACAGCAATAATAGGTTATGATGGCAAGATCATATAATAGATTGAAATAACGTTAATTAATAAAATTGGTAATATTTGGCATTTGCATATGCACTTGAGCAGAGCACAATTTTAATATTACAGCATTAAAACTGGGTCATAAAGTAAAAGAAATAATAAACTAAGAAGGGCAGTACTGACATAATGGCAAAGAAATAAGAGAAAAGGGTTGTGCTTCTGGATGAAAACAAAGTCTAAAACCTCCTTTTTAGGGCAGTGCTTAGAGAAAAGTGGAAATGCATAGTATGGCCCAGGTTGTACTGGAGTCATCAATACCAGAAGCTTTTTTATATGAAATAAGTCCTGGGAAGATCAACTATCCATGGGACAAGACATAAAAGAGAAATCTATGAGTTCAATCATGTCACAATCCCCAGATTAGAAGCACATATATAAATTCATGAAGATGAGCCAAATGTCAGTAACACAGTACTGATAAATGTCACTAATGGCCTGAAATAGGATTTACTACTTTAAAATAAATAACCCCTGTTTGAATGCCATAATTTAGATAAATAATACGCTATGCCACTATAATATATATATATATATATATATATATATATATATATATATATATATCATCATCATCATTATCAACCATTATCAATCCACTGCAGGATGAAGGTCTCTCCAAGTTTAATCCATCTTCTCCGATATTTAGCTTCTCTTCTCCACATCACCCCTACACATTTTCTTATTTCATCCATCCATCTTACATGTGGTCTCCTTCTGGGTCTTTTACAATCTCTTGGAATCCAGTTTAAAATTTCAATTGTCCATCTATTATCATCTCTTCTAGCAATATGTCTAGCCCAACTCCACTTCAATCTTTTAATTTTTTCAATGAGGTCAGTAACACCTGTTTGTTCTCTTACCCATACATTGCGTTTTCGATCTCTTCTTGTTACTCCCAACATACATCTCTCCATACTTCTTTGAGTGGTCTGAAGTCTCTGTATTGATCTTCTATTAAGTGTCCAAGTCTCAGATCCATAAGTAAGAACTGGTAAAACACATTTGTTAAAAACCATTCTTTTCAAACACATAGGCATATTTCCTTTTAGTATCAAGTTATTTCTACCAAAAGCACTCCAACCAAGTTTAATTCTATGATTCATTTCCTCCATTATGTTTCCATCTTTATTAATAATCTGACCTAGGTATTTGTAACTCTTAACTTCTTCTAATTCATCATAATCAATCTTTATTTTCATATTTTGAGCAAATCGATTAAACATTACTTTAGTCTTTTTAACATTTATCTTTAGTCCTACTTTCCTACTTTCATCTGATAACTCCTGCAACATTTCCTGCAGCTCGGAAGCATTATTTGCAAAAACAACTACATCATCTGCAAAATCTAAATGACTTAAATAATCTCCATTTACTTTCACTCCTTTAGTTTCCCATTTTAATCCACAAAATACTTCTTGTAGCACTGCTGTAAAAAGTTTTGGAGATATGGAGTCACCTTGTCTTACACCTTTCTCAATGTTGACTTTCCCAGTATCATTATATATATATATATATATATATATATATATATATATATATATATATATATATATATATATATATATATATATATATATATGGAAGATTTCATTTAATAAAATATACATTAAGATTTGACCCCCTCCTTTTCTGCTATTTAATATAATTCAATCCATCTTCATGGATTTTGATAACTAGAATATTTAAGCATTTGATATTTTAAGAGTATGAAAAATAAAAGAAAATTAGCAATTGTATAAAAAACAACTAATAGGTCACCTTTTTCAGAATTTAAATAAATAACATTTATAAAATAAATAAGGTTTCAGAGATGTTAATTAGCCTAAGTTCTGGATTTCTTAAGAGTCCATTTTAAAAAATTAGCTCATCAAAGCAATTTAAAGGATCCATGCAAGTTCTTAGGTAACAGCAAGCTTCTAATTAGCATTCTAAAGTTCTTCGTCAGGCTTTTACTTCATTCTAGAGCAGCAGGATGGTACAGTGGTAGAAGAAGACTCACAAGAGTCAGGGAGGTGATGGCTTCTACACAATCATTATTTTTAAATTTCAAACAAGTGTGGATTCTGTTAACTGCACAGTTCTCTCAATAATAGCTATCCTTTGGTAATTAATATCAGCCTATTTTATATCCTGCTCAGATATTTGCAGAATGTTTTTAATTACTTATTTCTAGCCCAAAATCTAAGCTTTGATCTAACAAAATCTTACATTTCTGTGTCTATTGTTCTTTTGAATATGCAATTGTTAGATAACATTCCAAAAATATATTTAAAGATAAAAATGTTTATAACAAAAGTAAAATCTATTAATCTTATTCCCCATTTTATTTTCACTAAATTTTTAATTAAAAATAGCTTCCTAAGATTAAAACAATATTATATTTCCAACCCTTTTATTATTTTTGGACAATTAATGGTTGCATCTTCCATCTTGAATTTTACAAAAATATACAGTTTGATAGAAAAAAATACTTTAAAAAAAAAAAAGTTTGAAAATGATGTATAATAAAATATTTATAAAACTTATATTTTGTTAGTAGTTTGATCCTATATATCTGAGCCACACCTATGTATTTTAATAAAAAAGAATTAATAATAATTTAAAAAATGTTAAAATTTTATAACTTTTAGGTGCGCATCTCAAATATATATATATATATATATATATATATATATATATATATATATATATATATACAACTAAAGGAGTGGAATGGGACATAAGGTTTGAACATAGGTTAGTACTTGGTCAGTGGATAGAACCATGAAGCTTAATCTTAAGCTAAGATTGTCTGCTTCAATACTATATAGCATCACATCTAGTAAGCTAAAAAACAAATTAATTGCCTTTTTGATTTTACTATAAAATTTTTAGAAATTTTATGGAGCATGCTTACTTTAATTTTTAATATTGCATTTATGTATGATGCTAGAGAATTGAAGTCAAATTTTCATGAAATAAATTATGTAAAATAATAGCTCTATAACCAACGAATTCAATGCTATTATTATAATAAAATATTCTATATTTTAATTTACTTAAATCAGCAGCAGCATACTGAAGTCTATGATGCAGCTGAGCATCTAAGACTGCCTTTCTTCTGGCAAAGTTATCAATATATATAAATTGATTCAGATTCTCAAAGTGATAATCATCTAAACTAAAAGTTGGTGATAATTTTTCTTTCATCAATAAGTAGTAAAACCTTAAGATTTGTGAACATTAATTACTAACAAAAAAATTAAATTATTTACATTCTGTAAAATTTCATTTGAATTGAAAGCATAATCATTAACTTACTATAAGTTGAGAAAGTAAAAGGTTGGAGTTCTGTTTTTGCTTTTAATCAGTTCGAATTAAAATTTCCACTATTATAGTGTTATCTATAAACAATTTCAAAGACTATTGCCATAAAAAAAATATATAATAATTCTGAAATTAGATACACTCCTGTTTAACTTAATTTTTACTTCAATGGCTCTTTTTTGCATTCTATCATATTAAAATAAATGTTGGCAGACAACCAAATAATTCTAAACATTGCCACAGTTATGATTAATTGAATCAAATGCATTCATAAAAACAATGTATAAATCATTTCTTTGCTTCCAACACTTTCCTTGCATTTTTTTTGTAACAAAAATTATGTCTATATTGCTTTTTGGATTGCCTAAAACCCCAATTTATTTATGACATGAAGCAATATATTCAACAAAGTCCTTAAAAATAGTATTTCTGTAATGGATAACAATGACATTATATGATAATTATTATAACCTTATTTTACTCTCTTATTTTTATGTCACAGATTCATAAATCCATATACTCCTAAAGAAACGTGAATATCTCATCACACTACTTTAAAATGTTTTAGATATCTCATGAGGATATGTAGCCTTTAACTTTAAGATTATATAGAGCTATTTTAGTTTCTCTAAAATTTGATATTTTTGTCCCAATTTAAATGAGTATGTAATGTGAATAGCTTACTAAAAACACACTTTCCACTTTTTCAGATATCAGTGGTTTCATATAAAAAAGTGCTTCCTATGAATTTAAAAAGATTATAATATTATTTTTTAATATTCAAAATAGATCTAAAATGACCACAAACAATGAATATCAATATCCTCATTGTTGTTTTAATTGCCAAATCATTTTAAAGTATTTTTGTGTTAAATTTTTGCATTTAAATCTCTATATTGATTACGAAGAACTATACTAAATGTATTTCAAACCAACCAAAAAACTTTGTTTATTTATTTAAATAAATCAAGATTTTTCTGTTTAATGAACTCAGAAATACACTTGTTTGTATCCACAGCCATTCTAAAAATCCAAATTATTAATATTAGTATTTAATAACTATTAAAATTTATTGATAGTAAATGCTTTTAAAAAACAAATAGTAAATAATGTTTTATGAATAATATTGGAATACAAATTTATATAAACTTTAGAGCAATGTTTCTTAATCTTTCCAAAGTCATCACACACTTTAAATAATGGAAAAAAGTTTAAGAGTGTCAATCTCAAAATCATTCATGTTTATCAAATATATTGTCAACAGAGGCCAACTCTGGCTTTGTCAAATATTAGAGTCTTATAAATAAGTAAAGTTAGAATTGGGAAATAATATTTAAACTTCACATATGCGTTTTTTACTAATATGAAGAATTTATTTAATTAAAGGTTTTCTTTGCCAAATGCTAATATGAAAATTTTAGATATTTTCTGCAAATAATAACAATGTGAAGCAGTCAGATCTGAGTTCAATCCTAGCTTCATGATATCTAGCCATAAGCCCACTTCAAACCCTAGTACTAATCTTAAATTTCCGATGCAATGGGGCTTTATACGTTCAATCCACTCTGATTTCCATAAAGAAAAACTTACTTCATAAATGTGTATTTAAATAATTAGTTTCAGATTTAAATTGATCAATTCTATTAATAAATTCATGATAGAATTATTCATGAATTTATATATTATAACTGCATGGATTGTGCGTATATATTTGTAAATATTTAAATATATATAATTGTTTAAAGGTTTCATTGCGTGGGAATGTTTGATTTTATTTTAAAATAATTTGTTAAAGTTTTATTGATTAAAAGCTACGTTCTTTCAATAAGCTTTCAGATTTTCCCTTTTCAAAAACAACAGTTAAAGTTTTATTAATTAGAAAAAAGATAAGAATTTCCTAATTAAAATCATTTTCTGATTTTAAGAATTCATTTTCTAATTAGAAAATGAATTCAAGTTAATGAGTTTGAAAGCCTTATCGAAGGAATGTATCTAAAAACAACCAATGTATCTAAAAACATTGATAATGAAAGAAGCACTAGCCTGAAGGCATCAGAGAGGACAATATATATAGTTCTGAAACGTTTGAAAAAAAAGCCATCTTTGTTGCAGAAAAGTGCCAGTAAATTATGTGCTGTTCCAAATCATGAATTCAAAAAGTGTTCCTATCATGATAAGGGGCTAAATGTCAGGAATCTGGCTATTGTTCCTGAAGTCCCCTAAAAATCTTCAATGGTGCTGCTGAATCTTTTCTGGACCAATCATGCTGCTAAAATCATGAAAATTCATTAAAATACTGTTCAAGTAATTGACCAAATGGTGCCTATGTTTTTTTTACCAACTCAGACATGTAACCTCAGAACCAGCTCCGGAAGAAATGGGTAATATGTTTTCATAATGAACCTTAAACTTTCTGGCCAGTTTCGAACTTTACTTTACACTCCCTTTTAGAGCTCTTTTATTCTTTAATGTAACAATCTTTATAAAACCTTTTATTCATGCTACTGTAAATTTACATCGTAGTTCTCTCAACCTCTAGTCTTTAAACTTTCTCTTTTCTTACTTGCTGGTTCATTTACTATATTATATATATATTTATTGTGTGATTTATTAATGTCATTTATTTTTAATTATATGCCAATAATCTTTCGACTCGAGGATGTCCTTTGTTTCTGTTGCCTTGTGCAAATAATAATATATTAATTCTAATAGTAATTCTCGCCCATTAGAACTAGATTTACCGTTCTATCAATTATCAAGTTGAAAAAGATTATTAAATGTGTGTGTTATTTTTATAATTAGCTAATAATAAATTATTAGCTCCATTTTTAATCTATGCTCCAGCTATTTTTTGTATTCACCAATATGTATTTATTCATATCTAATCTTAAAATGTTTTTATTGCAAAAGGGCTGATAAAGGATCAAATATATTCTAATTCAACTTTATTATTTAAGATTCAGGAAGGGCACGATGATTGGGGCATAATTAATATGATTTACAAATACTTTAATTTAAAATAGTTTTCATTAAAAGCTTGTTTGACTTTAATTAATTGATCAAGTCATCACATAGAGCATTCTATATATGTTTTAGTATTCAAATGGTGACTAGTAAGTCATCATCTTCAATGTTGCTGACGTAGGGCAATCTTCTGCTCCGTTAGGCTGGTCGGTGATAACATTTCTGTTATTTTAAATTGTCGAGGAAGAAAGCACTTCCTCTCCTGTTCATATTAGTCAAGGGGCATAAGACTTGTCAGATGCAAGCCACCATAGGACTTCGATTATTGACTAGCTATTGTCTTTCAATTTCATTTTATAGCTCATAATTCGTCAGCACCGTTGCCTCTCTGTTCCAGTAAAGCCCGCTCTGATGCTCATAATTCGTGACGAAGTGATTTAAATTAAAGTCCAACAAATTCTCCATTATATCTCAAAATAAGTTTTCTAATAAAGATTAAAGTTATGTCCTAAAATACACATCTTGCTCTTCATGAATGGATTTGCGAATGTGAAAATAAATGTCACATTCTTTCATAACAAAATAGAGTAATAATTTCCTTTACTAATGAATACCTTTATCTGCCTTTTATTTTTTTGTTGGGGGGCATAGACAGATAGACTATCAAATATTGTGTAATACTTTTTGGCATATAACAAGGACTGCCACTCTTATTATTATTATAAATTCTGTTAAAGGCTAGAGGTAATTAATATAATCATTATTTAAAATTCAAACAAAACAAATTATTATTATTAAATATTTTCTAAACACACTTGTTTACTTAGTGCTTAATTCTTTCATAATTATTTTAATGTTAATACTTGCTGTCTGTGTTGGAAACCCAAACATATGCATATGATTCGATTTAAAATTATTTTAGTTAGTTTATTATCAGATAATAATGTCAGTTCAGGGGTCTCTAATCCTCACCAACCATTGAGCTAGTTTCTTGGCACATAGCACTGTGCTGTTGATTTAGATTTCTACTAATCTGAGCTGGTGAGTTGGGTTTGAATTCAGTTTTGAACCACCTGAGTTTGGATCTAACTTGCAGTTCTTTTGGTGGGTTTTTCCACTGGTATAAATGTGAATATTATTTTCACATGCTATAAATGGTTGTAAAAGATAGAGAAAAGTATAAAATAATGGAAACAATTTTTTATTCTATCTCTTCAGTAATTATTTACTAGTTTTAATGCTTTAAAAAAGGTAATAAGACAAATATTTTTTACTCTTTTCAGTAATTTATTTTTTTTAAAGAGAGGTAAATGAATGAAATTTTTTAAAATAAGATTGAAATATTTTGTTAAATTTTCTTTTCATTAATTAAAGTTTTTTTTTCTTTTCTCTTTATCATATCATTTTTAATTTATTTCAATTATTAATCAATTAGTTTATTAAATAATTGTTAAAAATAATTGTTTTAACATCATTATTTCTCCAGCTATCTGCTCATGAATGGGCATTGTGACTAAATTTCATTATAGTATAATGCTTTATGAATTTTTAAATTATTCCAGTAAAGTTATTCAGTTAGAGTAGAGTAAGCCTATAAATGTTTACTTTCTCTTGTACTTCAATAACAGTTCCTAGTCTTGTGATTTTGAGCTACCTCTTCTGATATGGTAAACACTTTTATAATGATAGGGCTTTTGCATAGGTGTATGTTTTTGAAGTTTTGTTTATTTACCTCCCATTTTTGTCATCCACAAGAACACAAATTTAAATTTTTTTAAATTTTTATGAAGGGTCATACCAATTGAGAATGAAGTAGGAGTTAATGCTTATGTCATTTATAGGTCTGATGGCTTGAAGGGAACTTATAATGCCAGGAGTCTTCACAGCCAGTACCTTGTAAATAACCAGTAGTATGTTGGCCTTGAATCATTACATATATATATATTGTAAATATCGATAAGTCTATCTATATTTTGAAAATTATCATTTGTTATATATATATATATAAAAAACCTCTTTGAGTTGATGTTTATACATGAAGTATTATTATTGTTTATGGTTATTAGGTATAGTTATTGTTTGAAGTTATTATTTTATTTATATGTTGATGGTACATCGTTATGAATATTTAATTATTATAAATAAATAAAGACATATAAATTGTTGATTATAAAAAAATTATTTTATTTGCAGTGATTATTAAAAAAATGCAATATTATTATTTATGTATATTTTTAAAGCTGTCAAGTAAATTTTCAATTTAATATTTTTTATATATATATGTTTGATATTTTATTTTTTTTAATGTTAATTGTTTAAAAGAAAACATGTGTAACGAGGGTTTTCAAAACAGCTTTTGCTAGCATGTGGAGCAACAACAAAAAGAAGCCATTAGTATTAGTAGGATGGTGATTAGAAAAACAAAAGGATAAAGTTTTGTTGTACTTTGCTTCTTTGAAATTACCATTCTTCAGAATATTGGAATAAGATAGATTTTTATGGTAAATACATAAATCATGACAGGCTAATAGAAATATATCGCAGCCAAGAGGCTGCACCATTTTCTTTCATTTATTCCAAAGCAGTTTAAAAAGAAAAAACTAAGAAAATTTCAATACATATATTTCATCGCGTCTGAAGCCGAAATTTGACATAGCTATCTGGAATCTATAATGGTCAATCTAATAATAATCTGGAGGTAACTAGAATTAATATATTGGATTTAACATTTCAATTTATTTATTTATTTCTCAAGGAAAGAAATTTTAGAAGGATAAAAATATACATATATCCAAGAATTGACAATTTTCTCTAACGTGATAGTTTCCTCACCTTAACTAGAATGCATTCTAATATTAAACGGCTAAAGAAATAAAACAAGGGAATAAGTTGACTTTTGAAGGAAAACTGGACATGTGAACTTTGAAAGGTAGTTAATAATTTTATATGTATAAATGATATATAAATATATTTTTGAGATTGATATTTTTGTTTACTTTTATTTTTCATTATAAAAATATAACGTTTTATAAATATTTAATTCAAGCGTCTTGCTTTCTAACAGCAATAAATGTTTAACAGGTGTTAAAATCAACATTTAAGTAATTTAAAATCTTAAAGTATGGCTTATAAGTTTGGGTTGCATATGAGTTGTTATGTATATTTTAATAAGTAAATTTATATTCGCAAATTTTTATTAAAAAAAAAATGTTTTATTATTAATTTATTTCCTTTTTTTTTTTTTAACTTTATATAATGATTCTTATGCATACCAAAACAATAATTTATATGTATTTGCTGTATATAATATTTTTTTATATTATTTTAAATATCTGAAAAATATAAGTATGGATTTGTATTTATATTGACATCTACTTGTTAAGCACAGATATGTCTTTATATATTTAATATATATACTTATTGCAAGTATATATATGTATATTTAGTATTTGGGTTTGTATTTAAAACATTGATATTACCTAAAATTAAACCATAATATAAAATAAAGGATGTACTATTTGTTTTATAAGTAATGCCTTTGTAATTTATTTGAAAGAGTATTAATATTTTATTCTTATTTTTCTTTTAATGCCAGAGTCATTGTGAAATTAATTGAATTCACAATTTAATAGAGGATAACTTCACATTTCATTTATTGTTTAGTCTTTAGGACACTTACACATATTATTATTCATTGATATGTTTAGATATACATAAATTTACATAATAGATGTGTATATTGGATTTAATAGAATTCCCTTTGTTTCTGATATATGTTTGATTAGTTAGTCATATCAACCTTGAAAATAAATTATAATGATAGATCTCATTGCTCTGTATGATTTTAGATTTATTTCATGTATAGCTAGTTGGAAGGGCATATAAACAATTTATTTAAATATAACTGGGATAATTTTGTCTTTCTTCATTTAAATTATACAATTTATTATATTAGGCTTTCTCAACAATTGGATTCATTAGATTATATATATTCTATTACGTTTATCATCCAATGTTTGAAGCATTATTTTCTTCTCATATATTGACGTTCCATTACATTTGAGGTATAATATGTTTATATGATATATTGTCCATTACATTTGGCACCACAAACTGTTGGTCCCAGTTAACTGATGATTGGTATAATGGAGTAAAAGTATGTTCCATTACATTTGAATGCTACAACGTGGTCAGCATAATATGTTCGTTTAATTATTCATTACATTTGGTGTATCAAAGTTAGGGGCTTGGTTAACTAATGATTATTGTTGCAAAAGTTCATATGTTTATTTTCATTTGAGATCATATAAAGATACATTCCATTATATTTGGCTTTCCCAATGTTTGGGGCCTTCTTTCTTCAATTTAAATGGAATGCAGCAAGTACGTTCCATTACAATATATATATATATATATATATATATATATAAATCATTATATATATATATATATATATATTGTACCCTCACTTCCAGGAAATATAATATATCATAAAATGGGTCTAGCTCAGATAATAATTACGCTCAGCTAAAATGCATATAATTGATAATAAAATATTCTACATTAATGTTAATTGTTTTACTAGCTCAAATTAATACAATAATAATATGGTTTGGTTTATAAATTAAATAAATAAATAAATATTTAATTAAATCATGAGACTAGAAAGTGAGATACAAGTGGTAATAAAGAATTACATTGAGCCAATATCCCACAGGATACTATCTCAATGGCATAAGAACACTATCCCCCTATTACTATCTCAAATAATAAATCTATAGCATTCTTATGACTTCAACAATAATTAATTATTAAGATTATACTAATAAATGAATCTTAATCTTTTTATTTAAAATAATCTAGCTAAAATAATCTCAGGTTCCCAAACTAATTTAAGTCAATCAAAATTACTGTAGTAAACTATGATAAGGGATTTATATCATACTCAACCACACCTAACTAATAACAATAATAATAAATAATAATAATAATCTTCATTGTATGATTTAATCTTACCTATCTTCCCCCATTATAATTCTTATCAACAACAATAACAATAAAGAAATAATATAACAAAATATTTTATCTTCCATATGCTACTGTAAATAAAATATGTGGTAGTATCTTAAAATCTGAAAAATATATGTGTGGCAATGAATAACATTATAATTATGTATAATATTATAACAACTTATGACCATAAAGATAATGTAAATGTATTTTCTTAAATAAATAATCTTAAGAAGAAAATATTATAATTCCTAAATAATACTTTTATTTATTAATGTGCAAATATTATGTTTTGTTTCAAACCCTCTATGGTCAATGTTTTGCAGTATGGAAAGAAATTAGCTTAACACACAAACTTAGAAAACAAGTTTAACAAAATTTTATTACAATAAAATAAACAATAATCTATTTAGAGTATTTACAGTTTTCAAATAAATCTTACATCATTACAATTTCCAGTTTTCTCACAATAAAAACTAATAAAAATATAAAACATTAAGTCTTCACTCCGACTTTTAAAATAATGTGTCTATTTCTACATATTCATCTGAATTCTAATAATAATGATAATAATTACATAACTTTTTTTTATATTATTCATCATTAAGAGTAACTACGATATGCTTCCTTTAAACATACATCAGTTATGAGGCATAACAGAAAATACAAAATTAATAATACTAATATGTATCTCATAATTTATTATCAATTACTAAATTAGTTTATCATAACAATGTTGTTACTGTTAACCAAAAACATATTCATTTTGGTTCATTAATAAATGAGTGGACACAATTGATAATCTAATTGTCATATATAATATCTCTTACTTAGTATTGATCTAATATGAAATAGCTGCAAGTATTGATGTATTTCTTTATCATTAAATAATAACTAAGAAATATAGCTTTGCTTTATCTTATACTGTTTTGTTTTAATACACTATCCATTAAAAAAATATGGAATACCTATAAGTTTTAAAAATCTTAAAGTTATTCAAATTCGTAAACAACCTCATTTATCATGTACATACTTTTATGAAATATATTTATTAAAAAATAAAAATATAGAAAATATTTTATAATTCTTTATGTTTAATTCTTAATTCCATTTGCATTTATTCTTATCATCCTTCTAAGTAAACAAACCTTAAATTCTAAAATTATCTATTATTTTCCATTAAAATACAATTCTGTATGATGTAATACTTTAGAAAATCATGATAGTGAACAGATGCATAGGTATAGGGACAAACTAGAGCCTCAACTCAATAGTACATATATTAGATAGACATCATGGTACAGTGTATAAATGAAATAGGGGCATGACTTATCTGTCTAATGACCTCCACTACAACAACAATATCCAAGCTATATCTTCAGCTTTTTGGAACATCAATATTCAGTATAAAAAAGTAAACACTGCCCACAGAAAATATACAAGCTACAGGTCTCTATTATCTGTACCTGCATAATTAATAAGATCATAAAGATTATTCCTGTTCCCATAACAAAAACTACACTAAAAGCACCTCTTTGGTTACAAATTTTCTTATAGATTTATCAATCTACATCGACAATAATTCTGACAACATATCAAAATAACAAATAAAATTCACCTATAAATATAATGATTTCAACTGATCAACAAGAAAAGGTTATTTCACTTTCTTATCAAATATTCTTGAACGAAATACAAATGACTATTACCAATACTTTAAACATCTAAGAAGTACTAAAGTTCTTTATAAAAGAATTATATAATTATTCATTATTAAGTTGTATTATACCAGTAATATGGAATAAAAGTATGCATATTTTTATAATAAATAACTTCTAACTTCTATAAGCTTTATGTGTGTATAATGTATTCACACGTAACCCATACGTTCATACTATAACATTATATAATTTGTTGATTATCTAAAAAAGAAAAATACATCATAAAAATATTAATATTTACAACTATTACCTAAGTGATATCTACTTGTCAACCACTTATATGACATCTTCTGGTACACAATTAAAAATAAACATTGCATAGTATAACATACATTCCATACTATCAAACTTAAAATATTAAACTCCTTAAATTATTAAGATATCTTTTATAAAAATTACAATATTATTAGTGAATAATTAATCTTTTATGTACCTATCTTATTCCAATTATTAAATAACATTACAATTAATACTAGGGTTAATTTTTAAAAAAAATAAGTCAAAGACATATTTACGTATAAACTTCTATGATTAATGTTCTTTACACAAAAAAAAATAAAAAAATGTTTTTATTTCCTTGAAGATTCTTTATCAACTCTTGAGGAGCGATTGAAACCACCAACACTTATTGCTATGTTTTTTGTTTGAACGCTTGATGATGAAAAACAAAATTCTCTTCCCCTAAAAATTGATGCATGATCTGTAGATTCCTTCCAAACATAATGAACGAAAGTTAAAATAAATAATAAAAAAAAATGAAAAGTCGACGTCTAGAAATCTGAAATTATTGATAAAAATAATCACTGATCTGTTCTGAAAAAGTTTTTAAAATAATAGTTCATTGTCTCTATTATTCAGAACAGTGATTATTGAAATAGTTTAAACTTAGAATATTTAAAAAATAACACTTCAAAGTTTTTCTTCCTTAGGATCCTATGCTGGTTGACAGTGTCATTGACACAGCTATATGAATTTGGACATCTGGATATGATTTTTGCGCATTTTTTTTTAAAAATATTTCCAGGAATTAATATTTACTTATTATTCATAATTTTATCATATATAAGGTTTATTTGTCAGGATATACATTATTATTTATCCAAGGATACTTTCCTTTTCATTATTTGTTTCAATTATCGGTCTTTCCAAAAATTATTATAATGTGTGTAGTTTTTAAAAAATAGTAAAGACTTATTGGTTGTTTTCTCATCCCTGGTATTCGCCACAGGATGGTGTTGGTGCTAATCAAAAACATATACGTATAATGATTCCGGGGCCGGACCTAAATGATCGATTTGATCTAAAAAGATCTGATTTCTTAGATTTGTAATAAAATATTCTACTAACTAATACTATTATATGATGTTAGTTTTTTTCATTTTTGTAAATGTTTATTAATCTTATCTTGTTTTTTAGTTTGTGTGTGTGTGTGTCTTTTTAAAGTTACAGTGTTTTTCTAACTTTTTTGGGGGGGACTTTATGTGTGTCTTTTTAAAGTTATGGTACTTTTTTTTGCAAGAGTAAATCAATCATTTGATTCAAAAGCAAGATGTAATAAGTCAATGTTTATTAATCTTAGATTGTTTTTGAGTTTGGGTGTGTGTCTTTAAAGTTACGGGGCTTTTTCTCATATTTTTTTTGGGACTTTACGTGTGTCTTTTTTTTAAAGTTATGGTATTTTCAGTCAAGAGTAAAAATCAATTATTTTTATTAAAAAAGCAATATGTAATTCTAAATCTATCAAAAGTAACATCATTTATATACTACAATTTGGAATTGATACCTGACTACTGTTAGTAAGGACAGTCATTGAAAGACTCAATTGAAAAATGATACCCGACTAATTTCCGTTTTCTTTTTTTGGGGGACAGTAATGAATCAGAAAGTGGGTTGTTTTTGTTAACTCTGTCTTTATAAAAAGGATACCATTATTGAAATAATAAATTTTAAAATGATAGCTGACTAATTTGCGTTTCTTTTGACAGTAATTAATCAGAAAGCGGGTTTCTTTTTTTTTTTTTTTTGGTAAATCTTGTGTATATATTGTGCCATTACAATTTAGTCAGTAGCTAAATTTGTAGTAATGTGCATAAAAGAAAATGTAAAACAAAAATCATCATCACATTTTTATATAAAAAGGAATCTGTAGGGCATCCAAGTTTAAACCCTATAAGATCCAATTCTAAAAGCTTAAGATAGAAAGAGAGTGGGGCAAGTTATTTTCTTCATTTGTCTGTGTGTTGATAAAAAACTCAAAAAGAGTTTTACACACAGTTAATTGTTCAGTATTTAATTTTTTTTTGTTAAAAAATAAAGTTATAACGCATATTTATAGGCAGTGTGTGTTATAAAAGCTATTTAGTTAGCCACTTCTAAATTACACATGTTAACTTTCTTTAAAACTAACCTACACTTGCTAAATTTTGATATCTTATTCTATACTTCTATTTTTGCTTTTCTATATTTGGATTTAGAAGCTAAGGATTTAATTTTAAATATTAGGGTTATAATTACTAAGCTAATAATTAGATTATTTTAATGTCAGTTTATAAATAATTTGAATGAGTGTGTGTGTACATTGCATACATAAACTACATTTTTATTTATTAAATATTGAGAGAGAAAAAGAAAATCTGTTATATTTTTTTTTCTTACTCAACAATTTTTTTTGTATTATAAGGGTTGTTTTTCTGTTGAAAAACTTAGAGATGATGTGAGAAGTCTAATTTTAAAAATGTCTCATCTTAAGATCAAAAGAAAGAAGCTCAAATTTGAGATGTTACATAGGTGTAAAAAAGGATTAAGACTATTTTTTCCTTCAAAACAAAAGTTTGTCTGGAAACCAGATGTGTAATTTTTTTTAATGTTCCTAAAAAAAAAGATTGCACGCTCTAGCTGAAAACGAATTGGTCAAAAATAGAAATAGAAAATTGGATATAATAGCAGTCTGGAAAATCAGTTGATATTATAGAGACTTTTAAAATATTGAAACTAGAAAAGACAAGGATTTTTAATTTGACCCGATATCCTTTTTTTTTTTGAAAATCATTTTTTTAATATAAAGTTTTGAAGGTTAAAAATATGGGGATGTCGGGCTAGAAAAAAATATGTATGTCTCATCGTGGGACTTTTTCCAGGCCACCTTGGAACCAGCATATCATATAGGAAAGAAAAGATGTCCTGTCTGAAAAATAATATTCTACACCTTCCAACTGACTGACAGAAATAAGATGTTTTTGGATGGAGAGAAGAAAACATTCATCTGCATTTGGAGGTGATCAAAAAAAAAGTAATCTACTGATAAATATTAAATCATCAAGTCCAATTAATTGTTCCAGTAACTGAGTTTAAACCCAAGAAAAATTATAAATGTGAAAACAACTGCTGTACTTCATCCACTAAAAGAATCATGCTTGACAGAAAGAGAGTAAAAGTTCATATAATGATTTCCAAATTGTCCACTAAAGCAAAGAACCTCAATAGGATCATCATCATCAAATAATTATACACCTCAAGAAAGAGATTGTTCCAAAGAAAAATGGAAATAGTAGCTGCAAAATATAGACATTGAACAAGATAAATTTGAATTATTGGAAGTTGCTACAAAGAATAGAACTGGTAATATAATTTTTTTATATATTTTCTTTATATCAGAAACTTAGTAAAATTTCAGCAACAAAGTGGTATATTTTGTTTAAAGAACTTTTAAAACAACCAAGATCAATTGAAACCCAGAATTTCTTAATAATGATAAACATAAGCTTCATATATGTACTAAAATTATGATTGTCTACTAACTTAAAGTTATGAAATGTTATTAAAATGTAAACATTTTTTTTTATTATTATTTTGTTTTAAATAATATTTTTGTTATTATGGGGATAAAACACACACATACATAATATAATACTTGTTGCATATATGTAATTGTGTGTGAATGTAAATCAATAGGCAATATTAGGAATATTAGAGTATTGTGTTTTAAGTTAAAGTATAGCATTTCAGAGGGTAGAAGGGAGGGGGAGAAAAATAATTTAAAACTTGTTTCTAAAACTTGCTCTTTCCAATTTTATTAACATTTATTTTTGTCATTTTACTTTACATATTAGATTTATAAAGGTATATGTGTGAAAGAGAAAAGAGAGAGAAAAAAGGTGTTTATTTATTTATTTTTTTTGAGACATTTTCTAGTGTAGTGAAAATCATGGTCAATGTGACATCCAATTTGAAATACATTTATGGGAAAGGGGGAAGAATTTAAAATTAATGTTATGATTTTAAAACAGTCGAGTATGATTATTGTTGTTATTGTTAATATCAATTTTCATGTAGATATAGAAATTTTTATGTATATGTTAGAAATGCAGCAATAAATATTAGTTTATTTTATTAAATGAGGCGTATATATTTCATTAAGAATAGTCTTTCTTAAGTGTGATCATTCATCATCAAGGTGAATATTAGCTTTTAAAGTTCCAATTAGATATACTAAAATTAAGCAATAATTATGAATTTCTTTATAAAAATTAGGTTTATGATTGGGTTTAGTCCTAAAGCTGTGGTTAACCATTATCATTATCATTATCATCATCGTCATCATCACATTTTAATTAATGAGCTGTCTAAATGTTTAAAGGCCATAAATAAATATTGATTTCATAGTATTTAGTGATTTCTGAATAATTATCATAACCACTACCCCATCATCTATTTCATGCAAGGATGAGTGAATTGCCATCCTAAATTAATAATAATAATCTAAGCTAGTAAAACTTGTAAAGAAAAATATTGAAACACATTTATTATGTTGAGATCTAAGAAATGATTTCTGTCTAATGAATTTATATACTCCACTTTAGTTTAAGGATGTTTTATGTTTAACTAAATATTATTGCATACAGTGATATGGGTCGAAAAGCAAAATCCTCCAATTTTATTAGAAATAAAGTACCAAAAAGGGATTCAAACCTGGTACATGTGAAAAAGTTATAAATATAACTTTGTCTAGGTCCAGCTAACCTAGTGGCGCCCTGATAGATCGTATTCACTTGTTGTTCACATAGATATGCACTTCAGATCCAACCAAGAGATAAGAGTGAGTAAAATCTACAGTTGGATATATTGAGAGATATTTGATTGAGTTACCAGTGTACTCACTCACTTGATTTCCATATACCTGAGTTATAATGGTTTGTTCTGAATAATTTCTTATAGTTTGATCTACTTGTTTATTGTTGATACAATGCCTGCCTAACCAAGGTTTGAAATAAATTGGCCAGACACCTTAAATGATTAGTCTCCAGGCATTAGTGTTTATAATTATTGATAATGTGATATCTTTAATTTCTAATTAGAGAAATATGTTTCATTTAATCCAACATTATTTTAAATATTATGATCTTATACATTATAGACTACTCAGATATGGTAATATTTATATTTGAATTCTTTGGAGCTCCGTATTTAAGTTACAATGAGTCTTAATTCTTTTTGATCACTTAATTTAGTTACAACTTCTTTTGATCTACTTTTATTTATGTTACAATGGATCTTTGATCACTGTAATATTTATGTTACAATATATAAAAAAAAATACCGTAATTCAAATACTCTATTGAAAAAAACCAAACTCTATTGAATTTGCTTTTTTTTTTTTTTTAAGATAGTAATTAATCAGGAACTGGGTTGTTTTTGTTAGTATGTAGACATAAAAACTAATCTTATTTTGAAATAATAAATGTAACAAAAAAAAATAATAATAATACCCGACTAATTTTCTTTTTTGGACAAGTAATTCCTAATAATTAGACACTGGTTTGTTTTTGTTTGTGCGTATATATATATACAGCAAAAGTAACTGGTCATGGATGAATTCTCATGAAAACGGTACTTTTTGTGTGATCCTTAAATTTTTTTTCCGTTTCGCACCCTTAAAAGCAATTTTTGAGGGTTACCCATTCGTAATGGAATCTTCAGGATATTATTACTAAACTTACAACAGTAAACTAAGTTACAACACATTAAAAAAAATAGATGATATCAAATTTTAAAAAACTACAACTGCTTCAAATACACACACTTTCACACGAAACTACAGAGAAAATAGATATTCTACTATTATGAGAAAATGATCAACAAAATTGGCTACTATGGCAGCCAATCAAGGCATTTCTTTCTCTTTGCTTTTAGCATAGGAAAAAAGCCATAACCAGCAGCCGGCAGGAATTCTTTGTGTGTTTTATTGTAGAAAGAAGTCTCATTTGTGTTGGCTTCTGTCGCCCCCACCTCCTCCATCCAACATAATGTGAGGACTCTTTTCTGCATTTATAACATAGAAAATTTCCTCTTTTGTTGGGTGAAGGCCAGTGAAACGGTATATTTCTAGGAATTGACCTAGAAATAGTGACATCTCAAGGTGAACACCAAGGATGAGAAAACAACTGACTTATTATGTATGGTTTTTAGTAACTGTCTTCATTTAACTATTGTTTTACAACGGTTTTAAAATAATTTAATAATGTTCTCTTCAAGAAGAAAAACATTTTCTGCATTTTATCTTAACATCATTTTTACTTTCACCTGATTTGAAATATTTAAAGTTTTATCACATTATTTTTTCAGTTTCTAATATGACTATCTTTCCAAAAGAAAATGCATTACTATTTTAAAGTTCTGATCAGTTCTCCTGTTCAGCTCTTCACATAATGTCCAGAACATAAATTTAGCTAATAAAATAACTCTACCCATTAAAATTTCTAATATTATATTTTTAATTATCACTTTTAATTCCAAAATCCCTAAAAATAAGTCGGTATTTTCTCTTGGTACTTCCATGTTTCTATGCAATGTTTAATTAAATTTTGACAAAAGTCCAGTAAGGGAATTTAGCTTTCTAGAACTGCATAATTTAGATAAATTTTATAATTTGTTTATAATACTCTCTTTGCTAAATAATTAAATTGGTACACTTCTAGGTTTCAAATAAATTATTAGAGAGCTATTATAGCACTAAATTAACTAACAGAAGCAGATTTTTTTTTTAACAGAAGCACATTGAAAATAATTGAGCATCAGTATTTATACCCAATTAAATCAGACATCGGATTGGTGGATTAAGATTTCACCTGATAGCTTAATTTACATATAACTTTGGTATTACACATTTAAAATCAAAATATAAAATTAAGACTCGTTCTTTTTTAAAATACTACTTAAAATATTAAATTTAAATCAATTTTTATACTTTATTAAAAATAACTAAACATTTTAAAATGACTTTTAAAAACAATATTTTATCAATTTATCCCACCTTTAATTTTTAATGCATCTATTTTCTTTAAAACAAAATATTTAATTTTTGCTAACTACATTCGTTTTATAAAAACTATTTAAACATTTTATGACAACTAATTTTAATATTTTCTCTTGTGATAGATAAATAAATATCTTCAATTCTATAGTGTAATTTTTAAAATAAATTTTGAAACTTTGTTAACAAAAACACTAGTAAGCATGCATGTATAACTGTATACATGTCACATGACTTACAACTGAGACAGACTGTATCAAATTCTGTCTGGGAATATTAAATATTTAATTGCAAAAATTATTATATTAAAGAAATAATATAATAATATAATTTGGAATAATAATTTTGATACCATAAAATTAAATATACATTTCTCTACCACAAAGACTACTTTTAAAACATATAATATTTAATATAATTATTAAATATAATTTATACTATAAAATATAATATTTATTTAATTATAGGTTATTGCTTTTAAAATTCAACTTTTAATACATACTTTAAAGATTTACTACTACATTATTTATTATGTCCAGCTTTCCCAACCATCTACAATTTATACATTTAGCTTTATTTAAATGTTTTTAGACATTAAACATCTTTGTCTTGCTTTAATTGAACTTTTAAAAAGATTGTCAACATAACATAACCATTATGCCAAGAGAACATATCTTAAATTTAAAAATTTTCAGTAAATTGATATTATAAATTTATTCTGACCTAAAGAAAAGAACACAATAAACATCTTTTGGAAAAATTTATTTTAATGAATGTTTCAGTGTTTTAGTACAAATCTTGTACTGACAATATCTCGTTTTGAGCTCTTTGAAATGGTAAATAGATTTCTTTCTAAATCTTATTAAGTGAACATTCTATTATCTGCTATTTTGTTATACCTTTAATTTGACTTATTATAAAGACATTAGATAAAGAAATATTATATTTATTGCTTTGGAAAAGTAGAGATTTCTTTATAGTTAAGCATGATAAAATGTTTCAAAACTTATTTATTTATGTGATTGTTGTTAAATGGATTTATTTAAGTGGGAAAGACTACTCATAGATAATTGAAGAGATTGTAGGGGAATAATTGAAAAGTTTCTTTTATTCTCATATGTATGGTTGTTGTTATACAAAAACATTTTTAATAGCAGGGTGTGTTATAAAGGAAAATAAGATCCACCCTTTCTTTTGAAGGGCCATTATTGTTTTTTTAAAAACAAATCTCTTTTATTTGGTTTTTACATAAGGATTTGTATATAGGTTGTTATTGTTCTTAGTTGTTGTTATTGTTATTTGTTTCATTTTTGTTTATTTATTGTTGGTATATGTTTTGTTTTGTGATGGTGTGATTTTAATAGCAATGGTGACATATATAAAGTCACGTATGTATATGTATATAAATAATTATCAATAATAGCATTTAAATTGTTAGTTATAATTACATTGTATTTTTATTTTGAAAATTATTTTGGAAGTAATGTTATTATTTTGGTTGTTTATCTATTTATTTATTTTGTAAATTGCAAAAATAAATTTTTCAATATAATATTTTATTTATTGATATTATTTTTGTTTTGGTGTTTTAAAAAATGTTTTAAAATCAACAATTGCAATGTTAAAGATTTTAGGGCAGTGTATGAAAAATGAATATTATTTAAAACAATAGAAAGAGATCACTATGGAATCAATATTAAAAAATCACCATTAAAAACATTGAAAGGAATAAATAAAAGCTGTACTTTGTCTCCTTGTGATTTTTTTCTTTTTCTGGTGTAATTATATAAGTTATTGAACTGAAAATCATCATCATAATGGCAGGTTAGATCGATTGCTTTCTAGGGCATTTTTGCCTCATTTGCTTATTCTATACTTATTTTACAGCATAGTAAAACATATGGTAATCACTGGGCAAGCATTTGAAATCTGATTAAAAAAAATAGCTATGTTTTCAACTTTTAAGTTTTTATTAATAATTCTAACCTGAATATTAAATCAATTTATTTCTTCAACTAATTTGTCTAATTTGAATAATATAAAGAATATGCCAGGCATTAATAACTTCAGCAGAAGATGTATAAATTCATGCATTGTTAATATGTATACATATTTAAAGTTATTTTATATATTACAGAATGGAGATGAGATCAAATATTTTTAAAGTAAACAAGAGACTGGAAATATTGGAAGAGTTTGCAGTTATGGTTATAATTAAAATTATTCAATATATTTATTCTTTTGTTGATTTTTTAATTTTTGTTTTCTTACTCATAAAACTTATTTTAAAAATAAAAGTTGCAATTATTGTCACTTGGAACTAATCAATCATTATAATTTAAACCTATATATATATATATTGTAATGATCCGGAAAATAACACTTAACATAATCTGCACTACAGGGCGCCATCTAGGCATTTGAACCTAGAAAAATTTATAAAGTAGGCAGATACGTAAGTCAAAAAAAAATTCTTTTTTTTTTTTTAATTTTGCATCCGGTCGTTAGCCCATGTCACTAGCTCAGTGGAATAGCAGAGATTTAATAATATAATATAAGAGTATATATATAAAAAAAGAATAAAATAAGCCACTGCCAGTAATTAACATACAAACATTTATTTATGCACATATATATAAGATTGAAAATTGTTTTAGTATCAGTTTACATTTTAACATTTAACATTATTTTTTTAACCTTACTTTAGATTTTTAATTTACATTTTAATTTCTATTATATTATAAGTTTACCTTTTAATTAAGTTCGCACAGATGGGATTATAAAAGCTTGTTTTAAGATGTTGCATATAGATCGGTTACATAGATTACACAGTTAAAAACATTTCAAAGTAAACATAAACGATCAAAATATAAAATCATTGATACTGACAATTGCAGAGGGAAATTTATAAGTAACCCAATAGTATTCACCATAAGATACTTGCATTGTCACCAATGACTTAAAAGACATCCGAATAAATATATTTTAGATACTCACCGTAAGGTATCATTATTTATCGAATGTCTATATATTTTGATCAAATATGAAAACCCAAAACATACTTAACCGATAACCAATCCATGCAAGCGTCTATAAACAACTTAAATTTAATGCATTTTTATTTAGGGTCAAGTATGAATAGACTACATAGATTTGCATTTGAAAATAAAATATTCTATCCCTATTTAACCTTAGGCTAAAATTCACAGTCAAACTGGCATCAATTCATCTGATATATCGATGTATTCAATGTAATACGGAATACGGCAGCACCAAAAAGATTAAGAGACGACATTGACTCTCATCAGATAGGAATATTACATCTATCTAATGAGAAGAACAATAAAAAAAAACTCCATAGAAAAAAACTGCGTTCTCCGTCTTGTAATTCCTTTCATAGGCAAATGGGTGAGTGCGGCGTAAATATAAACGATTCTGCCAGTAGCGAATTTCCGACTACATCTACTAACTAAATCAATATATCCCATCCATTGACCCAATTTAACAACGAAACAAATAACCTAAGATTACCCTCCCCTAATATAACTTTACAAATCTATACAGCCATTCACGCCCGACTTAAGTTTAACATTTATATAATTTAACTTAACGGAAAACAGAAATCATAATAAAACTTAAAGAACAAAATTAAATAAATGGAAATGATTTTAAGTAAATAAATAAAAAATACATCAAATAACATTATTAATAAATTAAGTTGGTCAGATAGGATAATATTGCAATCATTTAATTATGGAAAATTTTAATTTAATGTTCATTATTTATAAAGTTCTTACGGTTTAAAACAGTTCATCTTTATCCATTGCTTGCCATGAACGTGAATTCCCATGCCATCCTAAAAAGATTGGTATCCATTTAGCCGTTGTTTTATTTATTCATTCGGGTTTTTTTTAGTTTAGTTGGTCCTCAATGTAGAAAATGATAGTTCATTTCTCTTTCTTTCTTTGGCAAAACTGAAGGGATTGAATCGTGCGTCTCTTCAATCCCTTCTCCCGCACCTCCGCACTAACACCTATCTGTCACATCGTAATAATCATAATCACTCCCTAATAATTTCCCAACTTGTCCTTTTATATTACTTTGAAAGATTGACTTAACATTACATCATCGATGTGATGATCCTTTTTGTTGAGGTCTGATTTCCCAATGGATTTATTTCATTTGCTAAAAGTTTCTATTGTTTTCCTACCTGACCGATGTTTTTACATTTAAATGCCCAAGTCTGGTTTACATTTGACTAATTAAATTTATCATTTCCATTTCTGATTAATTAACCTGTTTTCCAAATCAAAGATATATTTAAAAATAAATTTAAAGATATAATTTTATCTCCAAATCTTTTTAAAATTTAGTTTTAAAATACTTTTTCTTGAATAAAGTTTTATTTTAATAATTTTTCATTATCTGTGCGATTTAATATATACGAGTTTAAGATGATATTTAATTTCAATTTTTAATTCTTAAAGAAAATTTTTAAATGGGAACTTTTTAATTTACTTTCATGTTTAATAAATAAAAAAAAAACAATGTAACGAACGTCTGTGCTCATTACAATATATATATATATATATATATATATTATAATGATCATGGTGTGTTGGAGTCTTGAGTCTAACCATTTCTGCTGTACAAGGGTGCCACCAGGCCATTTGAACCTGGAAAATTTATATAGTAGGCAGATACTTACTGTTAAAATCCAATTTTATATTATATATTATATATTGACCATTAGGCCATGTCACTAGCTCTAGAAGTAGCTGAGATTTATAATCTAAATTTTTAATGTACATATTTAAGAAGGAAAAGATAAAAAAAATAAAAAACTAATAAACTACTGCCAGTAATATTATGCAAAAAACATTTATTATCACACATATATAAAATTAAATTGGAGGAATAAACATTATTATTTTAGTTTAGTTTGTATATTTATCATACTTAAATTTATATTTAGTTTGCACAGATGGAGATTCTTGTTTATACATTTTAATCTTTCGATAGACGTAAATATGCTACATAGATTACACACATAAAACTTACAAATCCATGCAGCTATTTATGTCTAAGTTTAAAATTTAAGCTTTAATATTTTTGAAAACCAAATGAGCATGTACATGTATACATATATGCAACACAACCATCCACCACAAATTATTCTAGTTCAATTATTATTAACTGGAATGTATAAAAAAGGTTATACTCTTCTTGATTTCCTTAAGACACTTATCATGAGGTGTCACATTCACAAATAATAAACTTATAGGGGAGGCCTAAGCAAATATATTACAGCACTCAACATATGTCATATTTACTGATAGATGCCAAGTGTGGAGGTGTGTGCATACACCTATACATAATACATAACATTATTTAATTTAACTAGCAATTATACTTATTAATTAGAAAAAATAAATTAATAGAAATGACTTGTTTTATGATTACATTTAAAATATTAATAATTAATTTAACCTTCCATATTGGTCAAATAAGAGTTTATGATTTAAACTTAGTTAGGCCTTAATTATTTAAGAAATTATTCAAAGTTCATTTAGCAAAAGTTTATAATGATTAGAATTCATAATTTATAGTTTATACATTACATTAGAAGAGCTCCTGGTTCCTTGTGCCAATTCCCAGAAAGTTTTTTTATTATTTATGCTTTCTGTTGATGCTGTAATTATCAATCCAGAATTAGACTTAGCTGGTTCAATCCTGGAACTATTTTATTGCAATACCCATATGATTCAGGGTCTGCAATAGTGCCATTCATCTTTCAACAGTGTCTTCATTTGAAAATAGCAGGAGAATGAAAAGTGCATCTTTTCCCCCTCCTACTCAAAAAATCAAGCTGGAACTCTTTTTAATTTGAATTTTTTTCTTTTTATACTAATCCTTCAAATTCACTGACCATGTTTTCCTGTTCTAGTGGTTTTCATTAGGGTCCAAGTGTTGGTTGACTTTCCACAAGCGGGTAACACTATTTTTTAAAATTTTCTTTTTTATATCTCTTATCTGACCTTTAATTATAAATTTGCCCCAAGAGCTTGTTTACTTTAGATTAATTAAAACCAACAATCATTTCCATCTTGAGTTTTAACACAATAGAAAGTAATTTAATTATTGTACATTCTTAAAGATATATATTTTTATCTTTATATCTTTAAGTTTTTGCTTAAAATTTAGTTTTAAAATACTTTTTTTTAAATAAAGTTTTCTTTTAATAATTTTCCATCTGTGTGATTTATATATATGTTTTTGAAAGCTTTTAGTTTTCAATTTTTATTTCTAACTTTTATTTGTGAACATTTATATTTTAACTCTTTTTAAAAAAAATAATGTAACAGCATGTGTACCCTTTACAAATATATATATATATATATATATATATATATATTGTACCTATATTGATATAGGCACATATAATTTTATCTAAAATTATATTATTAAAATAATCGTTCATAAAAGAAAATGTAAAATTAAACGTTGAAGAGTTTATTGCAGTTTGTTTTAGAAAAAAGATAAGAATTAAATAGTTTTCTAGCGTTAGTTTTTGAAATAAAAAAAGCTACAATTAATTAATCAAAAGGGGGGAGGGGGAGTCTTGGTTTGAGAAATGAAACTAAGGGTTATAAAAGGAAGTAAAGAGTTTTTATTAGTATTTGTAAAAATATAATTTAAAAAGTTAAAACGTACAAATCTCTTTTCATTCAAGTTTAATTAAAGAAAAAAATAATGTTAAAACTAAATAGTAAATTGTATTAAAAATATATGTGCGTATATATGTGTGATTTGTAAATAAATAAAAATGTATGCAAAATAAAAGAAGATTATCATTAAAAACACGGCAATGGTTATTAATAAAATAAAACAACATGTTTATCAAATGATTATCACTGGAATTTTGACAACAGATCTTTGGAGATATTACAATGACAACACATCGCAGTATAAATAGGCTTGTTTATCAGACAGTTAGTCAGTTCACAAATTAGTTGAGTCAGTCAGTTCACAAATTAGTTGAGTCAGTCAGTTCACAAATTTATTGAGTGAGTGCAGTTCAGAAATTAATTGAGCAGTTAACAAACAAAATGCAGTGTTGAGAAGATCTTAGGAACACACGTTCATCTCCAGCCCAGATGTCCTATGAAAACAGCAGATCTGCCCATGAAATAATGTCAGCTTAACATCTTAGAAAATCTGTCAGTATCGAATTGTCTCCGATAGTAATAATCATGAAAATCAGGAAACTCAGCAAGGAAACGTCCCAGCCGGCTGGTAAGCATTTATAATGGAAACATTTTCACTGAAAGCAGCCTCCAAAGAACAAAATTCTACGTCTACATTCAAAAGCCTAGGTAAAAAACATTTGCTTATTTCATTTATACTGTAATAGCCATTGCATTGCATTAATTCATACGAATCTTTCAAGAGTCTAATTATATGAACTCTATATCATACATATATAAACTATTGATGTGTGTGATTAAATTTCAAATGCTATGTAGTCCTTTATTATCATTATTATGTGTGTGCATGAGTTAATATGTGCGTGATCCTTATATCAATATTATTAGTCATGGTAGATAAATTCCTAGTGTTCTGTTATGAAAATATTCAAGAATATTTAAACTATTTAGAATGTTAATTTAAAATATGCATGTGTTTTATTAGAAGTATAAGATGTTTAAATTTAGTAAATAAATGTTAGTTAATAAATTATCTTTCAAATTAAACTTTATTTGTCGGTCAATTCTTTTTATCAATTCCCTTTTATCAAGTCTTTTAACCACTAATTAAGGAAATGTAATGCTAGTTATATACTTTATAGCTATCATTTGGGCATACATACTCTCCGAGTATGTTCTTCTCTGCCTAAGAGGCTGGTGTTTTGAATTCACACATTCGAACACGGTTCAATATATATATATAATTTTAAAATTTATCTTTACAAGAGTATATACATAAGTGATGTCTAAGACTAGCTTATAATTATCTTTTTGAATATTTTGATTTAATAATAATAGTGGAAGTCAATTTTTTAAATATATAAATATATTTTTGTTTTTGTCAGAAATTTTATGTTAAATTGCGCAAAGAGATTGGTAAATGTCAAGTTAAAATAATGACTGTAATAATGTTTTTTTTTAATATCATTAAATGATTGTATTTGATTCACATTTTACATTTATATATATATCAAATGATAAATGTCATGTATAACTTCAACAAGAAAACAAATAAAGTACACATACTGGTATAGGAGTTACATATAAATATGCAAAATATAATAGAATTGTATTTACAAATTCTATCATTATTTTATAATTGTCTTAACTCTTCAATTATTTTAATTGTATTGATAGATGTATTTGGAAAGGTATGGATCAAGTCATATTATTGATTATTAGAGTTATAGATTAATACCCCACATGTCCATTATTTAAAAGTTGTCTTTTATATATATTTTGCTTATATGTAAAGGCTCATATGATATATTTATATATATTTTGTGCTAGGCATTTAATAAAGCCTTGAGTTGATAAAGTTGTGAAATAAATGTTGAACTTTGCAGGCTAAGATACAAGCCTTATATTAATAAGAAGCCCAAGTAGTTGATATTCATAATAAAAAAATGTGGTTTAAAATAAGTAAAGTATATAAATTATTATAGTGTAGTGGAAAGGAGCTTTTTACATTGTCTTTTTTGTATCATCTTTGTATGTTGATCCAGCTTTAAAGAAATACATCTATAACCTAAATTATTAATTTAAGCAAACTACTACTAATTAATTAATTAACTTATTGATTTATTTATTTTTACAACAATTTTATACAATTCCTATGCAAAATGTAAACTTCAATTTATGTTTATTATCAATAAATCATTTATTTGATTTATATATAAAAAATTGAACATTTGAAAAGCAAATCAATTTTTGTGTTTTTATATATATATATATATATATATATATATATTGTAACAGGGACACACACTGTTACATTATTTTTTGAAAAAATTAGACATTAAAAATAAAAGTTTGCCAATAAAAACTTCTTTTTTAAGAATTAAAAATTGGAAATTAAACATCATCTAAACTCATATATATATATATATAATCGCACAAATGAAAAAAAAATTATTAAAAGAAAACTATTAAAGAAGAAAAGGTATTTTAAAACTAAATATTAAGAAAAAACTTAAAAGATTTAAAGATAAAAAGAATGTATAATAAATTAATTAATGCTGTTGTGTAAAATGAAAATGATTATTTTCAATTAGTTAAAGTAAACTACCCCTTGGGCATCTCAAATTGTATAATTAAAGGTCAGATAGGAGAGGGAAAAAACAATAGGAACAGAATGGTCAATAAAAGAAATCCCTCAGGAAATGGACCTCAGCAAAAGGATCATCATCATGAAGTAATGTCCACTTGATCTGAAAGTTTAATATAAAAGGAAAAGTTTAGAAAAAAAGACATAGAGATGTGATTAAGAGAGGTGTGATATGTGTTAAGTTGGAGAGAATTTAAGGAGAGGGATTGAAAGACACGCTTTCCATTCCTTCATTTTTTTCTAAAAAAAAAAAAAAGAAATGATATTGTTTTCCCATACTGCAGACTACAGGCTATCAGGGCCTGGAAATAAAATACCAGCTAAAGTAAAAGATCTCCAGATGAATCAATAAAATGGCCAACAGCATACTGGTCTCCCCCAGGACATTGGGGCAATTAACACTGGATCTCAAATGGCAAGCAACTGTTAAAGATGAACTTTTTAAAACCACAAGAACTATATATATAATTAATGAACATTAATTCTAAACTTTCCAGTATTTGTAAATAATAAGAACTCTAAATTCTAAACTTTTCAATATTTAAATAGAAATAGAATTTTCTATCTGACTAAATTTAATGTATTATGTTTTTAAAATCATTTTCATTAATTTATTTTTTCTGTTCTTTTAAGTTTTTATTATGATTTTTTTGTTTTTTTCTGTTAAGCTAAACTTTTAATTAAAACATTAAATTTAAGTCTGGAATGAATGGCTCCATAGATTTGTAGTTATATTAGTTTAGTTTAAGGGTGGGTAAATCTTAGATTATTTGTTTCGTAGTTAAATTGGGCTAATGGATTGGATATATTGGTGTAATTAGTAAATGTAGTATGAAGATCCACTATGTGCAGGATCACATTATTTGTTGAACTTGGGCAAAATAAGTCCCATTTTGTACTGACCATCAGAAGCAGATGTATTCCCTGCTCCTTGGATCAACCCTTTAGCCTATGGAATGGGATAGTAAAATGGCAAAAAGAACCACAATCTCTTCCTATGGATTTTTTTATTGTTCTTTTCACCACACAGATATAAAATTCCTGTACTGGATGAGAGACAATTTTTTTCTCTATAACTATGCTGTTTAGATGTGCATTCCCTGACAGTATGGTATTGTGCTGCATTGAATACATCAATATATCAGATAGATTGGCATTGGTTTGACTGCGAACTTTTGGCCTAAGGTTAAATAAGGGATGGAATATTTTCTTTTCAAATGCAATCTATGTAGTCTATTTGTACTTGACACTAATGAAATATTAAATTCATCTGTGAAACATCTAAAACAAAAGTTAAATTATAAATTAAAATCTAAAGTAAAGTTATAATGTTTTATAAAATAACCAAAGTAAACATACTAAAATAATAATGCTAAATTTCATATATGTTTAATAAATGTTTGTGTGTGTTATTACTGGCAGTGGTTTCTTTTATTTTTTTTAATATTAAAAATTATCTCTGCTGCTCAATGGGCTAGTGACTGCGGCTGACGATCGTAATAAAATATTTATGTAAAATTTAGATCTTAACTTACGTATCTGCCTACCATATAAATTTTCCAGGTTTCAATAGCCTGGGGGCACCCTGTACAGCAGATATGGTAAGGCTCAGATTTCCCTGACCATTATAATATATGGTATTTCAAAATATCAAATCACAATCTTGGAATAAAACTTATATCATTTATTTTATATAAAACAATGACTTTGAGTTTTCATTTAAGATTAATATCTTTATTTTCTCTTTTTAGTGCAGCAGTTATTAGTTAATTTGGTAAATTCACCATCAACTAAATGGTAAATATTGTGTTTTAGTTAATTATTTATTTAAGTAATTATTAATTGAAGTATTAAATCATATATAATCTTGTTTGTAAATATATATTGGTTTCAACAAAATTCCCTTTGTTTCCAATGTATATTCTAGTAAATGATCAAGTTAACCCTGAAAATAAATTATTTGATAGGTCTTTGTTTGTGCTCTGTAATAGCCAGGTTTACTTCATGTGTAGTTAGTCTGGGGCAAGCTATTACATTTCATTTCTTTTATACGAATATGGTTTTCTATTATATTTGATTTTATTTCTTATCATATGTAAATAGTGTTATATTACATTTGTTGTCCAATGATTGGGAGGATTTCATCCTTCTGCATTTGGATACTGCATTCTACTACATTTGTCACTACCAATTATGGCAATTGGAAGTTCTATTACATTTGGTGCTTTGCAATGTGCAGCTTGATTAATTGATTGGTGGTTTGCAAGGTATACTATTATCACATGTGAGATTGATTAATTAATTGGTTAGGGGGTAATACATTCTATTACATTTGCTGCCCAACATTTAAGGCAAGTGCATCTTTTCATATGTAGATAAGACATACTATTACAATATATATATATATATATAATTGTAACTTGACCACAGAGAATAAAATTATTGAACAACAAGGTTTAAATAAACCTCTTTAAACAGATAACTATAACCAGTTCTGAATGCAGTCTAATAAATAATCAATTATAATATTTACAAACTTCAATTATAATTTTCAAATTGCACCCAAAATATTACTTAAATAAAAAGTGTAATAATGCTCAAGGCTATATGGATTTATAAGTAATCATTAAAACCAATCCTCCCAATATAAATAACCATCACCAATCTCAAACTGTCGGCAAGGGGCTCTTTTTTTAGCAATAAAGGTTGAATCATTACCTTTATTTATGGTTCAATATATTTATATAGACCCTAAAGATTGCAACTTGTCCACAGAGACTGAAAGTATTGATATAAAGAAGTTTAAATAAACCTTCTTAAACAGGTAAACTTAACCTGTTCTGAATGGAGACTGATAAACCTTTTTAGCCTTGAGCAATATTATGCTTATTATTTAAGTAATACTTTGGATACATTTGAAAATTATAACCTCAGTTTATAATGTTTTAATTGACTATTTTTAGTCTACATTCAGAACAGGTTATATTTACCTATTTAAGGATATATTTAAACTTTTTTGCATCAATAATTTCAATGTTTGTGGTCACATTGCAATCTTTAGTGTCTATATAATGTAACAGTTTTGGTTATGTTTAATATTTAATTTCTACTGTTACCTCAAGCAAGAAGTAAATACAAACCTAATTAGCTTTTAAGTCTGTATTCCTGACTGAACACTTAAAAAATATGCACATATTATTCCCACATTATATTTCCCAGTCAGATGCCCCTTGGCTGCTGGAGAAAAGTATTTGTAAGGAATGCTTTATTAGGCATCCAGAGCTTGAAATATTTATAAATTTTTCTCGGAGATTATCATGGTATCAGAAGAATATATGAGTATATAGCCCCCCCCCTCCTTCTTTGTTTATTCTACTTTTCTTCTCTTTAGAATAAAATGAAAATTTTATTTATTTTTCCCTTTATTTTATTTAAATCTAAAGCTAGCCACATAAGTTTTAATAACCTAGATTCAATTTGCTAATGTAATTCGTTTGCTTGGTGAAAAAAGAATTAAGCAAGACAACTAATTTTTAGCAGTAATAATGTTTAATAAAAAAAATAAAAATTATCAAGTTAAATGGCATAATGAATTTAAATATCTAAAATAATAAACAAATCTATAGGCATTGAAATAATATAATTATATGGCAGAATAGCTAATTAGCAAAAGTCCAGCATAAAGTAACTGTTCTTTTATCTAACAAAAATAACTTCTCTAGTGATAGTTGTTCCCCTTTTTTTTTTAAATATTGCATGATTTTAAACTAGTCTGTTTCTTTTTTGATATAAAATAAATCAATGCATGCATGTTTGATAGAAAAATGTTTACCTAGGTTATTAGACATCCAGCATTCTATAGACTGTTCTGTGGGGAAGCATCTACTTCCTTTGCAGAGATGGTTGATTCTTCACCAGACACTCTGGCTGGCTAGGTTATTCCTGGAGTGGTCTGTTGCAGTTGGTTTAGTCTCCTTCTTTCTTGCTTTCCTGTTTCTTAGCAGCATTCATTCCTTTCTTCAGGTATAGCATGGTTAATAATGGCAATCTATTTAGCAGGCAAGAGAGCAAATGCTCTTTCATGGGTGAGTTCAAATTCAGATGGGTAAAGACTGAGCAAACACCCATTTAGGGCCACTAGCCACACATATCAACAGACATATGCCTGCTAATATTGCTCAGAAATGCTAGTCTCATGTTTAGTTCTTTAGACAAATCTGATATTAAAAAATCCAAAAATCAACTGATTAATAATCCCAATCTGCCTTATTTGCTGGCTATTGTTTACCGGAATGCCACTAATTAACAATATGTCCTTTCACACATTTATTTTTTATTTTATACAGATCTATGATGAAAATTTTGTACAAGTTTTACATTTTAATAAAATTTACATTTAACTCTTTGAACGCCTCTGACGAGGCTCCTCGTTGACATCTGACATCACTCTAACTCAGCCAGTTTTTATACGAAAATATTCGTTAAACACGTATTGAATTCGTTTTTAAAAGTTCTGTAAGATGGTGCCATCTTCCGATTTATTTTACAAGTAAAAAATAAAAAAAAACGCATTTAAACCTAAACAAAGAAGGAACATTATTTGTGATTGGTTCTTAGCATGCTCTCAGCTGAAAAAGACATTCTGATTGGCTGGAAAGAACAAAGAAACTGCCTGATCAAAGAAAATAAAGAAAAACGCTGAGATTTTCATTTCGAATACGATTTAAATTATTATTAAATAATATTTATGGAAATTAAACATTATTTTCAGAGAGAATAATAAAAAAACAAAATTATTTTCGAAAAATATTGAAGATTTTAGTACAAATATTGAAGTTGTAGTAAAAAGAAATATTTACTTTTCTATAACGTAAAAGGCGATCTTTTTGTTTATATTATAGCTTTTATGTTGCCGAAATTGAATATTTTAGAATAAAAAAATAGCAATTTATTTTTGAAAGAACTTTCGTTCTCTTCACAACTTGAAAAATTAATAATATACTTTTTATAAATGTATCTGAGTTGAATTTAATATTATAGGTGAATATGTTTTAACAATAGGCTTTGTCTTCAGTTTGTGAGTTGGCCAATTACAAGCTTTGATTTTTACCTCATACAACCAATGATTTAAT